>JADNRY010000097.1:0-210820 GCA_015501585.1 Rhodocollybia butyracea | reverse complement strand
ACCCAAAACACCAGAAATCAGCATCAACTGCACGGGGATTAATCCCAGTCAATTTGCACACCGGTGACCTTGCATGACTGATTCCAGGGATCTTCAGTCATTTCCTATCTTGGCATGGCAAATCTGGCCTTGCCACTCCCTCCATCTCACTCTCCTCTCTTACACCCAAAACACCAGAAATCAGCATCAACTGCACGGGACATTAATCCCAGTCAATTTGAACACCTGTGACCTTGCCATGACTGATTCCAGGGATCTTCACTCATTTCCTATCTTGGCATGGCAAAGCTGGCCTTGCCACTCCCTCCATCTCACTCTCCTCTCTTACACCCAAAACACCAGAAATCAGCACAACTGCACGGGGATTAATCCCAGTCAATTTGAACACCTGTGACCTTGCATGACTGATTCCAGGGATCTTCAGTCATTTCCTATCTTGGCATGGCAAATCTGGCCTTGCCACTCCCTCCATCTCACTCTCCTCTCTTACACCCAAAACACCAGAAATCAGCATCAACTGCACGGGACATTAATCCCAGTCAATTTGAACACCTGTGACCTTGACATGACTGATTCCTGGGATCTTCAGTCATTTCCTATCTTGGCATGGCAAATCTGGCCTTGCCACTCCCTCCATCTCACTCTCTCTCTTACACCCAAAACACCAGAAATCAGCATCAACTGCATGGGACATTAATTCCAGTCAATTTGAACACCGGTGACCTTGCCATGACTGATTCCAGGGATCTTCAGTCATTTCCTATCTTGGCATGGCAAAGCTGGCCTTGCCACTCTCTCCATCTCACTCTCCTCTCTTACACCCAAAACACCAGAAATCAGCATCAACTGCACGGGGCATTAATTCCAGTCAATTTGAACACCTGTGACCTTGCCATGACTGATTCCAGGATCTTCAGTCATTTCCTATCTTGGCATGGCAAAGCTGGCCTTGCCACTCCCTCCATCTCACTCTCCTCTCTTACACCCAAAACACCAGAAATCAGCATCAACTGCACGGGGATTAATCCCAGTCAATTTGCAACACCGGTCACCTTGCCATGACTGATTCCAGGGATCTTCAGTCATTTCCTATCTTGGCATGGCAAAGCTGGCCTTGCCACTCTCCCTCTCACTCTCCTCTCTTACATCCCAAAAACCAGAAATCTCCCTCCTCATTGCTTGGTGTATGCTTGCCTTTGGTGGCACCCCCAAATCCATCTCACTCTGCTCTCTTACACCCAAAACACCAGAAATCAGCATCAACTGCATGGGACATTAATTCCAGTCAATTTGAACACCGGTGACCTTGCCATGACTGATTCCAGGGATCTTCACTCATTTCCTATCTTGGCATGGCAAAGCTGGCCTTGCCACTCCCTCCATCTCACTCTGCTCTCTTACACCCAAAACACCAGAAATCAGCATCAACTGCACGGGACATTAATCCCAGTCAATTTGAACACCTGTGACCTTGCCATGACTGATTCCAGGATCTTCAGTCATTTCCTATCTTGGCATGGCAAATCTGGCCTTGCCACTCCCTCCATCTCACTCTCCTCTCTTACACCCAAAACACCAGAAATCAGCATCAACTGCACGGGACATTAATCCCAGTCAATTTGAACACCTGTGACCTTGCATGACTGATTCCAGGGATCTTCAGTCATTTCCTATCTTGGCATGGCAAATCTGGCCTTGCCACTCCCTCCATCTCACTCTCCTCTCTTACACCCAAAACACCAGAAATCAGCATCAACTGCACAGGACATTAATCCCAGTCAATTTGAACACCTGTGACCTTGCCATGACTGATTCCAGGATCTTCAGTCATTTCCTATCTTGGCATGGCAAATCTGGCCTTGCCACTCCCTCCTCTCACTCTCCTCTCTTACACCCAAAACACCAGAAATCAGCACCAACTGCACAGGGGATTAATCCCAGTCAATTTGCACACCGGTGACCTTGCCATGACTGATTCCAGGGATCTTCAGTCATTTCCTATCTTGGCATGGCAAATCTGGCCTTGCCACTCCCTCCATCTCACTCTCCTCTCTTACACCCAAAACACCAGAAATCAGCATCAACTGCACAGGACATTAATCCCAGTCAATTTGAACACCTGTGACCTTGCCATGACTGATTCCAGGGATCTTCAGTCATTTCCTATCTTGGCATGGCAAATCTGGCCTTGCCACTCCCTCCATCTCACTCTCCTCTCTTACACCCAAAACACCAGAAATCAGCATCAACTGCACAGGACATTAATCCCAGTCAATTTGAACACCTGTGACCTTGCCATGACTGATTCCAGGGATCTTCAGTCATTTCCTATCTTGGCATGGCAAATCTGGCCTTGCCACTCCCTGCCTCTCACTCTCCTCTCTTACACCCAAAACACCAGAAATCAGCATCAACTGCACGGGACATTAATCCCAGTCAATTTGAACACCTGTGACCTTGCCATGACTGATTCCAGGGATCTTCAGTCATTTCCTATCTTGGCATGGCAAATCTGGCCTTGCCAGTCCCTCCATCTCACTCTCCTCTCTTACACCCAAAACACCAGAAATCAGCATCAACTGCACGGGACATTAATCCCAGTCAATTTGAACACCTGTGACCTTGCATGACTGATTCCAGGGATCTTCAGTCATTTCCTATCTTGGCATGGCAAATCTGGCCTTGCCACTCCCTCCCTCTCACTCTCCTCTCTTACACCCAAAACACCAGAAATCAGCACCAACTGCACGGGGATTAATCCCAGTCAATTTGAACACCTGTGACCTTGCATGACTGATTCCAGGGATCTTCAGTCATTTCCTATCTTGGCATGGCAAAGTAGGCCTTGCCACTCCCTCCCTCTCACTCTCCTCTCTTACACCCAAAACACCAGAAATCAGCATCAACTGCATGGGACATTAATTCCAGTCAATTTGAACACCGGTGACCTTGCCATGACTGATTCCAGGGATCTTCACTCATTTCCTATCTTGGCATGGCAAAGCTGGCCTTGCCACTCCCTCCATCTCACTCTGCTCTCTTACACCCAAAACACCAGAAATCAGCATCAACTGCACGGGACATTAATCCCAGTCAATTTGAACACCTGTGACCTTGCCATGACTGATTCCAGGGATCTTCACTCATTTCCTATCTTGGCATGGCAAAGCTGGCCTTGCCACTCCCTCCATCTCACTCTGCTCTCTTACACCCAAAACACCAGAAATCAGCATCAACTGCACGGGACATTAATCCCAGTCAATTTGAACACCTGTGACCTTGCCATGACTGATTCCAGGGATCTTCACTCATTTCCTATCTTGGCATGGCAAAGCTGGCCTTGCCACTCCCTCCATCTCACTCTGCTCTCTTCCACCCAAAACACCAGAAATCAGCAACAACTGCACGGGGATTAATCCCAGTCAATTTGCACACTGGTGACCTTGCCATGACTGATTCCAGGGATCTTCAGTCATTTCCTATCTTGGCATGGCAAATCTGGCCTTGCCACTCCCTCCATCTCACTCTGCTCTCTTACACCCAAAACACCAGAAATCAGCATCAACTGCATGGGACATTAATCCCAGTCAATTTGAACACCTGTGACCTTGACATGACTGATTCCTGGGATCTTCAGTCATTTCCTATCTTGGCATGGCAAATCTGGCCTTGCCACTCCCTCCCTCTCACTCTCCTCTCTTCCACCCAACACACCAGAAATCAGCATCAACTGCATGGGGGATTAATCCCAGTCAATTTGCACACCTGTGACCTTGCCATGACTGATTCCAAGGATCTTCAGTCATTTCCTATCTTGGCATGGCAAATCTGGCCTTGCCACTCCCTCCATCTCACTCTGCTCTCTTACACCCAAAACACCAGAAATCAGCATGAACTGCATGGGACATTAATTCCAGTCAATTTGAACCCCGGTGACCTTGCCATGACTGATTCCAGGGATCTTCAGTCATTTCCTATCTTGGCATGGCAAAGCTGGCCTTGCCACTCTCTCCATCTCACTCTGCTCTCTTACACCCAAAACACCAGAAATCAGCATCAACTGCACGGGGATTAATCCCAGTCAATTTGAACACCTGTGACCTTGCCATGACTGATTCCCAGGATCTTCAGTCATTTCCTATCTTGGCATGGCAAAGCTGGCCTTGCCACTCCCTCCATCTCACTCTGCTCTCTTCTACCCAAAACACCAGAAATCAGCATCAACTGCACGGGGATTAATCCCAGTCAATTTGCACACCGGTCACCTTGCCATGACTGATTCCAGGGATCTTCAGTCATTTCCTATCTTGGCATGGCAAAGCTGGCCTTGCCACTCTCAACCTCTCCACTCTCCTCTCTGTTACATCCCAAAAGACCAGAAATCTCCCTCCTCATTGCTTGGTGTATGCTTGGCCTTTGGTGGAACACCCCCCAAGATCCATCTCACTCTGCTCTCTTACACCCAAAACACCAGAAATCAGCATCAACTGCATGGGACATTAATTCCAGTCAATTTGAACCCCGGTGACCTTGCCATGACTGATTCCAGGGATTTTCACTCATTTCCTATCTTGGCATGGCAAAGCTGGCCTTGCCACTCCCTCCATCTCACTCTGCTCTCTTACACCCAAAACACCAGAAATCAGCATCAACTGCACGGGACATTAATCCCAGTCAATTTGAACACCTGTGACCTTGCCATGACTGATTCCAGGGATCTTCAGTCATTTCCTATCTTGGCATGGCAAATCTGGCCTTGCCAGTCCCTCCATCTCACTCTCCTCTCTTACACCCAAAACACCAGAAATCAGCATGAACTGCATGGGACATTAATTCCAGTCAATTTTCACACCGGTGACCTTGCCATGACTGATTCCAGGGATCTTCAGTCATTTCCTATCTTGGCATGGCAAAGCTGGCCTTGCCACTCCCTCCATCTCACTCTCCTCTCTTACACCCAAAACACCAGAAATCAGCATCAACTGCACGGGGATTAATCCCAGTCAATTTGAACACCGGTGACCTTGCCATGACTGATTCCAGGGATCTTCACTCATTTCCTATCTTGGCATGGCAAAGCTGGCTTTGCCAGTCCCTGCCTCTCACTCTCCTCTCTTCCACCCAAAACACCAGAAATCAGCATCAACTGCATGGGACATTAATCCCAGTCAATTTGAACCCCTGTGACCTTGACATGACTGATTCCAGGGATCTTCAGTCATTTCCTCTCTTGGCATGGCAAAGCTGGCCTTGCCACTCCCTCCCTCTCACTCTGCTCTCTTCCACCCAAAACACCAGAAATCAGCATCAACTGCACGGGGGATTAATCCCAGTCAATTTGAACACCGGTGACCTTGCCATGACTGATTCCAGGGATCTTCACTCATTTCCTATCTTGGCATGGCAAAGCTGGCTTTGCCAGTCCCTGCCTCTCACTCTCCTCTCTTCCACCCAAAACACCAGAAATCAGCATCAACTGCATGGGACATTAATCCCAGTCAATTTGAACCCCTGTGACCTTGACATGACTGATTCCAGGGATCTTCAGTCATTTCCTCTCTTGGCATGGCAAAGCTGGCCTTGCCAGTCCCTCCCTCTCACTCTGCTCTCTTACACCCAAAACACCAGAAATCAGCATCAACTGCACGGGGGATTAATCCCAGTCAATTTGCACACTGGTGACCTTGCCATGACTGATTCCAGGGATCTTCAGTCATTTCCTCTCTTGGCATGGCAAAGTAGGCCTTGCCACTCTCAACCTCTCCACTCTCCTCTCTGTTACATCCCAAAAGACCAGAAATCACCCTCCTCATTGCTTGGTGTATGCTTGGCCTTTGGTGGAACACCCCCCCAAGATGGACTTTGGGTCCAGAAATGTGATGGTGATAACAAAAATGATGGTTGTGTGGCTCAATCCTGCTGTAGAATGCTCCCTTTCCCAAGGTTTGGATTAAGGATGTGCAATCTGCCCATAATGTTCATAGGCTTTGATGCTAAGTCCGTCTTCTCGGGCTTCGGTCTTACTATTTAGGATTACGAGTTAGCCGATGCGACCGTACATCGGATGACGCTCACTAAGCGTCTAATGTATAAGGAGTATTGTTATCCCCTGGCAGCGTGGGACTGACCAATGGCACTAACAACGCTCGAACATGTGTTCCAAGATACAGGCAAAGTTCGTCAAGTACCAGAAGTACTATCGACGAGCAGTGTAAGTCTGTGACGATGTGAAACAGCCCTGATGAGCTATAAAAGCGAAACAGGATCTGGTGTAAGAAAGTATCTTACACCCTGTTGGCTGTTTTCGCTCTTACCCAACAAACTAACGAACTTGGCCCTTCCCCAAAAAAACGCCTCGTTCGCTTCGCTCACTCGTCGTTTTTGTCAGGACCACCCCTAACCCCTAACCATTAGAATGAAAACCCCACTTGGCTCATTCTTGGCACTGCACTGCCACATTCCCATACTTTATGAGTTGATTCCACTCTATACTATCCCTGGGAACATTTTTTGTCTCATAACTGAACTACCCTGACCCCCCCTTCTCTCACAAATAGCCAAATAAGCAATCATCAAAAACGTGGGAATATCATTAATGTCAAAGCTGACTCACATAGCCCTTTAAATTCCCTTTCAGATGATATAAGCATGTCATATGATCAGATCAAAACTCCCCTCATCAAATGCAAATTACTCTCAAACTCAACAATGGCATTGTTTGCAGCCATCTAACCATTAGGTGAACCAGCCTATCGCAACTAAAAGTCAAGATAGGCGAGCAAGCCACTGTGAAGAAAGATCACCTGTAACCTGAATACTGAACAACGATAGAAGGACAGGAGGTCCCTCTTTACTTACGCGAGGTGCGAGAATCCGTAGGTGAATTTATCAGCACTCACAAGTTGTTTGTTGTGCGCCGTAAATGCCCAAGGAATGGATATGAGAGCTTTTGTCGAATCAGGAAATGCGGTGAATGCTTTGGATCGCCGCAGATTAGTAGATAGCTTCATGAGAGAAAGAGAAAGAACACTAACGATTCTTGCGGAAACACTAGTCATCTGCCACTGTCCCTTCACCAAAACCGAGATGTACTACAGGAAGGAACGCGTTAGCTCAAAGAAATAAGGCTTAGAAGTGTCAATACACACCAACGAATTACTACCGTATCTTTTCCAAAAACTTTTGAAATTTCCACCCCAGCCATCGTCTTAGTGCTCCCGCTTCCCATCTGAACGCATGAGATCCGGAGGTCAGTTAATACGCCAAACTTTCTTGTTATTCTTATCGAGGTTGGCAGAAATTGGATCGGTGGTCGCATAAGGTTGTCCTTGATACAACGTCGGCGAAGCTAGGCATCGAAGACATAGACTGCGAAGGCGAATGCAGAAAGGGTGGTGTATCCGCTCGGTTAGTCCGTTGGCTCTCAGAGCCATCACCAGCTGGCAATTTGTGCTAACCGAGGGCGAGAGGAGAAGGAAGAGGGAAGTTTCAGGCAATAGTGGGCCATGTGATCACTGATTTTCCAGTCACCAGCGGACCGGCGGCGGTACGACAATCATTGATTCAATCATAAAGCACTTGAGTATTTGAATGCTGGTGATATCGATGAACGTTTGACCGTTTGAACGAGGTCAAGCACATGAGTCGATGTCCATTAACATTAACATTCTCAACCTTCTCAACTCTCGCCGCTGGGCCAGCAGGCTAGAGGCGTCTTATCAATGCAAGTACAAGGAGGATAGAGGACCGTTGTCAGAGGGTATGATAAGTTTTTTATATTATAGTGGGCTCCAGGGAAGTTCCTTGCACTAAGGTATGTTTCGATATCCTTGAACGTTGCTATCCAGATATTCATCGATGACCCATCGACTACTCTAATTAGCGGCCTTCTCCCAGAACACACGCCGCTGACTTTCTTAGCTTTGAAATTGAATGGTATATTATATTCGTCGAACACCGGCACCACCGCAAGCTTCTCGTCTGATCACTTCCAAACACTCTATCGGATCCGTTGGAACCTCCAAAAATGCTCCGCGTAGACTAGCGATATCCGTAAAGATCTTGGCTGTGAACGAAGCTGGCTAAAAGTTTATCGAGAAACCGATGAACAACAGTAGCTGAGGTACGTCCACCACTTATATTTACTAATATTATCACCCCAGCTCTGTAACGACTCTTCCAATACCTCCTCGCCTACCCGCCCACTAACGCGACCGGCTTAACCGGCCTTCGCCGTCTCCAAGACCTTTACCAAAAGTTACCGGCAGAATCAATTTTTGACTCTATTCTACAGGTGGGTTGTTCCTCATTGTACTCCCTCTTTGTTCTGCTGTACGCGCATTAAATTTTCGGCCTTTCTACCTCTCTGCGCTCATTCCTGGGTGCAAGATCTATAATGCTTCATTAATTGATTGCTCCGGAATGCCCTGTATTATATGTCTTCACATCTTCTCCTTCATTTATTCGGTGCTATTTTTCAAGTTCGGGTCAGCTAAACTCGAGCCCCGTATTCTAGGTGTTCCACCGTTGTGAATACTCACCCCAAAGATTATATATCACATCTTCTAGGCGCAATTCCGTTGTGGAATCCGCCGTACCGCTCGACCTCCAAACTACGCAATTCCGGCCGACTTCTTAGATCACCTCACCTGGCTCCCCGGCCAACTCCCTTTTCGAAAGTCGCTAGGCCTCAGGTACTGGACGCAGTGCCCCTACTGCCCGTGCCCCAACACCAACTGAAGTCAGCTACCAGCTTTCATCAGCACTTATCATCAAAATGAATTCGGAGCTCAAGCCGTTAGGAGTTCGTCGCAAGTTGTTATCCGATACTACGTCTTTTCTGTGCAGTTCTGGGACTGGATGTAGGAAGAATAGAGCCCTCCAAGTGTTTAAATCAAGTGTGTATAATTCTCCCCTCTATTTCTCGTGTCCATTCTGACCTCTTCATCCAAAGGCTCCGACTTCTCTTGACTCTGGGCGTATATTTCCGATTCCCTTTTCGAACCAGGTAGTCCCTCGTACTTTCCCCATTAGCTTGGAACCCGAGTTCTGGAGTAAGGACCTCAGACCGTTTCGCGTGAGTCCTTATTTCCGTGCCTGTCCTGACTACTCACATTTCTTCAACATGTTCTCATTTCATCATTTACAGTCCCTTTGGTTCTTCCAAGGTGCATGGTTGGTTCGTGGTGGGCTTGGATGTGTTGAACGGAACGAAACGCAGCTTTATCACGATATCGGAGGCATCAGAAGCAGTGAAACGCGAAGCAGGTTTGTGAAGTGCCAGGTACTGTGATTGAGAGGTAGGAACGACTCTCATCTCAGAGCTCAAACTCTACTACGCGTCGGTTCTAGGCCACTCCTCCTGCCTCATATCTTCAGGCTCCAAATCTGCTTTACGTTTCGAGTCTGGTAAGCAAGGTCCGGTAGATGCTGGTGTAGCCTCGACGATCTGTGTCCTAATCTTCCACATCGAATCATACGTTCAAGTTCTTTCATATTTCCTCACGTAGCGATCTCTCCAAAACTGCCAGAAATGTCTAGACCACGACCATTGAGTTGCCTGTTGAATGGTGGGTCTCAAAGTTGAGAGAATTCATGTATGACAATGTACATTGGCCACCAGGTCTTGATACAATCAAGATCCTTTCCTCGCAGTATCAGAGTAGCTCCGATATTCCACAAGATACGCGCGGTCTCTTAGGCTGAATAACTTTGCATATGCTCTGACTGCTTCCTTCGCCTCCAGACCCCGACATGGAAACTGGAAAACCAACATGTTCCTCCACAAACAAATTCTCACCAAAACCGCCGTGACGATCCTTCACATCACTTAATGACTCTCCAATGTTTCAAGGCCTCCCAGCCAATCCACAACTTCAATGCCGCTTTGGAATGGGGCGAAGGCCAGTCCATGAACCCTTCGAAACTCATCCTCGACTATCTTTATGCTTGTACCATCATCGAACTCTGGGGATGTGGCTCTTTCAAGGCCTTCCTCGAAGGCTACAAGGCGCAGAACACTGTACAGGGTGAACACGAAGAGCAGAAAACGACAGAGAAGGCCGCCGAGAAAACAAAACGTGCTCGTGATGTGGAGAGGCGCAAGCGCGCTGAAGCTAGGGAAGAAACGGACATTTGTGACGTTATGAATCCCCAAGCACTGTGGAACTTTCGGCGAATGGCGAATCCCGCTTTAGCTCCTACGTTTGACGAAGAACAGCTGAAGAGACAGGAAATCATGAGGGCGGAGAAGATGGATAAAGTACGGGAGTGGCAACAGTCGTTGGCTGGACTTTGAGATATTTGCCTCTAGTGAATGTCTTCCTGTAGCATTGTTTGGACTCTTTTTAGTAGAATCACATCCCATCATTGTGCACGATGATAGTTCTGGCTGTACTTTGTGTGAAGCAGCTCGGCACGCAAGCGTTCAGCGCTGAACTAGACTTGGCTGGTGAGTATTGTCTTACTCTCAATGGCTGTTTTTCGATGGATCATGCTATTGAAATACTAACCAAGTTTTACTCGACTCGAGCTCCGTGTCTCGCTGGAAAAAGTCTCTTTCTTCACATTACTCTCTAGCACCCTTTCTTTTTCCAAAAATCTATCTTCTCCATCGATGGTTTCGGACAGCCCGCAAGACCTTCTCCTGCCGCCGAAGTGAATATTCAACCTCGGAAGAGCTAAAGCATATTCGATTATGCAGCTGTTATACAGAATGTGAACAATAACACGAGATTCCAATGAAATACTTTAATGAATAGCAATAATAGTCTGGGGAAGGGAATAGCTTGCTGAAAGGAAAACCATCCACCGCATCCACCCACCTCCACCTCTCCGCTGTTTCAACTATCCTCCGGCCGGAATCGTTTCCGTGGGCCATCCGGTCCTCCAGCAAAAGGTCCGCTACCTTGCATGAACGCTGGATTAAAATGGCCTCGTCCAGCCATACCTATCATATTATTAGGCATACCCATACCTGAATAACAAAAAAGCCCCAAGAATACAGAGCGTAAAGTAGTGAGCACAATAAGCGAAAGTTCGTATTCTAAACAAAGGAGACTAGACCATACCGCCTCGCGCCATGCCTCTATTAGGAAACCCCCCACGACCGAACGAGCCAGCGCCCCCGCCGACGAATCCCATACCCATATTGTTCATGCCCATGCCGTTCATCGCCGCCATATTGCCCATCATGTTGCCCATCATGTTGTTCATCCCGAGACCCATACCCATACCATTCATGCTGTTCATGTTCATGTTCGACATTCCCATGTTTCCAGTGCTGCTCGCGCCACCTCGCATTCCGCCACGCCCACGGAAGTTGCCTCCACCACGGGCGTTGGTGGTCTGCGGCTGTACAGTTCCGTTCTGAGGAGGGGGTTGTACTCTGCCCTCGCGAACGGGAGGTTCTACAAACGGAGAAGTTAGTGAGCGAATTCTCTTCATCTGTTCAATGCGGTACCTACCTTTCGGGAGGGTGCGGAAAGGATTTCCTTGAGCCGAAGCAGTCAACGTCACGTTGGCTTTGCGGTTTTGGAAATCACTGTTGCCGGAGGGTTAATAAAAGGAAAACGACAGGCGCACTAAGACTAACTTGCTGTCAAACCAGTTCTTCAATGTCACCGCATTTTCGTGGCTTCCGCATTCGATGTAAGCAATACTGAAGAGATGTGAATGATAGGGACAAAACGAAAGAGCTGGCGGCGCACCCTTTGCTTTTCCCGTTGACTTTGTGTTCGGAAAAGGTGATATCTTTATGGTCGACGTTGAGTCCGAGGCTGAGCGCAACTTGCCTAAGGTCTTCATCCGTTGTCCACTGCCGGAGGGTTCTTAAACACTATCAACGTTTAAATGCATATAGCGTACGCACCCATTGTAAATCCCCGATATAAAGCGCGTCAGAATTCGCGCCGCCTTGTACCATCATAATTCCACTATTACTCGCTGGCTGGTTACCACCTCCGACCGTAGCCTGCACTTGGTTAGATCGAGCCCGAATCGAACGAAAAATACGACATACGATAGTTTGTTGTTCATCCGGTTCCCTTGATTCTTCTCTTTCCCGCTTCTGTCCAGCCGATGGTTCAACCTTTGAAATTTCAGTAGGTACTTGTTGCGGGCTTTCATCGTAGCCGGGCTCAGTATGCTTGAGAAAACTTCAGTTTTGCGGCCGTTTATTCGTAGTCTGTACGCCTACCTCATCCTGAACTTGCTGAGTGTCTTCACCGTAGATGTCAAAGTCGTCTTGATTCATGATTTACGATAACGCGACTAGTTTTAGCGATGCGTTTCTTCGGTTTGTGCGATAAAAGTCTTGCGAGGTCAAATAAACTAAACTCTTTGCACTGCGAGGAGGTTCAACGGCGTAAAACAAAACAGGTTTTGAGTTAATTCAACAACAAGAGTGCACGACAACAAGAGTCAACGATAAGAAAAAAGTCAGGATACAGGGTGTCAGGCGCCCTACGACCCGTTGAAAACAGTGCTAGTAGAGCTTACATGCGTTGTAATACAGGATTATATGCTTATACAAGCGTTTACCGTTCTTCAGAATACAGAAAGAGAGCAAAAAGAAAACTGGACAGCGCTAGCGAGAGCTAGAACGACGAGGAAATAAGCGTTGTGGTGGTTCAGCGAAAAGCGGCGCTCGGCCTTTTACGGGATGACAAACCATGATGGGCGCGCAACTGACAATCTACAAAACGTCCATCTGCTCAACATCTGTTGCTCTCTTACACCTTATTGATTCTGGTATAGTGAATTCTGAATAAAATTAGCCTCATGTTCGACAATCCTGATCTGAATGAGCCGTTTCTGTCATTCTTCAATGACTTTAGGTACCTTCGTTCTCATACTTTGTTCATAACACGTCTAATACTTCAGGTTTCTATAGACAGCAACATTTTAACCCACCTTTCCGGTGTCTATCTATAAGTTTAGCACACAGCGCCCAACATCGTTCAAGACTGTCTACTTCACACTTAATCAACCGCTGTCAAGCGTTGTCAAGTTGCTGCGAGGCTCTCCCCGTATAAAAACTCGTCGTGTCTTTCTCTCGTTCCTCAAAAACACCGAGTGATCATGTCCCGTGCACGCCCTAATCTTAACGCAGGTTCTATTGCGCCAAATTTTGAAGGCCATATTGCCTCAGGATCTCTCAAATTTCACCAATGGATCGGAGAGTCATGGGTAAGTCGCGTTAACCGTCTTTCATTCATTGCCATCTCATTTGTTTGCAGTCCATAGTGTTCTCGCATCCTGCGTCTTTTTCTTCAGAACTAAAAGCGCTCGCGCAAAGACTACCAGATTTGGAGCAACGAAGTATTAAGATTATCGGATTGTCTAGAAACTGGCCGGATGAGAACCGATTTTGGACGAAGGCTTTACAACACTATAACAGTCAGCCTGGATCAGGAAGGAACGTCGAAATCGTAAGTCCAGTCAATTCTGCGGTTGAAACCTCGTTGTAATTATTTAGGTCGGAGATGAGCAAGGGCAACTTTCGAAGTTGTACGGGATGTTACCGGAATACGATTCTAAACGTGTAGCGACAAACGTAAGTCGCTTCCATCTCCTTCAATATGCGCATTCCCAAACATCACAAACTAGCCCAACACCGCGTTTCTGGTTGATCCTAACAAAACTATACGCTTAGCACTCGCATATCCATCCGCTTTGAGCACCGGATTGAACCAAATTCTTCGGTACGTTCTGCATCTTTTCAAGATACCTGTTCGGCACCTGACTTATCTTTCAGTTTCGTGGATGAAAACTCTGGGCCTTTACAGGACATCCCCACCGAGATGTTCAATCTTGACGCCAGCGGACGAGGCAAGATCTACGGTGAAGGAGTCGCAATATCCGACAGTGGCACCGCAGGTGATACTGCAGTAGTCACAAGTGCAGCCACTGTGATTCGCAGCGTCATATCCCAATCCAGTAGCAGCGGCGACGGTTCTTCCAATCCAACTTCCATCGTTTCTGAAGCTACGGACTATGTCCAGCACGCAATGAACGTGATGGACTCTTTGGCTGATCTCGGAAAAGTCTTGCCTTTCGTAGCTCCCGCATTCGTCATTATAAAAGCCATCATCGCGGTCGAGCAGCGTGCTCGAGACGTCGACGCCAAGTGCAAAGATCTCGTTCAACGTGTTACATTCATGCTCAGCCACCTTCCTGCTCTCAAAAAGATCAACGTTACCGACTCCACGCGCCAGGTCATCGATCGCATGAACGATACACTCAAAAAAGCTGCCGCTCTGATTCAAACATATCGAAAACAGGGTGCGGTTGCTAGACGCTTGAGCGTTCATAACAAGGATCGTTTCACGTCGTGCGCGTCATTGCTGACCCAGTGCACGAACGACCTTATGGTCAGCCTGCAAATTCATCAAAGTGTTCAGTTGGATATACTCACTCGGCCGGTTCCTTCTGACCCCGAAGATGAGGCTGCTGCGAGTTTCGTCGCCGCTCATGGGGGTATGGATGCTGTTAAAGGCAACGAGGCTTTAGTGAAACAATTTGCGAGTCAGATGAAGCTTACGGTCGACGATGAAGTCATGGAACAGCTCAACACCAACATTACCGAGGTCTTACAGCAGAATCAGGATCGTCTGGAGCAATCACTCAATGAGACCGTTAGTGCCTCTGTTATCGACGGCATCAAAGGTCTCGCTGCTCAGATGAATGAGTCTGCCAAAGAGCAGACGTTTATCTGTGTTCAATGCACCAAGGAGTACCATGATTCCACTAACGGAGAAAAGTCCTGCTCCTTCCATCGTGCAGAGTATGATTCCTGGCACAAAACCTATCGCTGTTGTAGCACGCAGAACCCATGTCAGGCAGGACGTCATCGGCCAGATCACCACTGCGACTATCCATACGGAAACTTCTTCCCCTTTGCATCCCAGATCACCGGTTATGTTGATACAACGGAAAAATGGGCTTCGATAGAGGATCTCAATTTTGAAACCAACGAAAAGGTCACAGTTTCTGTCGCTCGTCTCCTACGCTGGAAGTCTCGTGGGGCCGTACCTGAAGTTCCAACTATCCTCATTAGGGTAGGCAACCTATCGATTCGCGAGCCTTTCCTGTTCAAAACATTCAATGTCAACGACCTAGCGGTGATTTCCCAAGTTGTAGAAATCACCCATCAGGCAGTGATTTTCCGCTCTTCTCATTCTGTGAACGAGTTTGCCCTGGCAGAATGGGTTTTATCTAAAGAAGGTATCATCAGCGGGGTTAAAATCACCGCGAAAGCCTCTACTTCTACACAACCATACATTCAATACTGTCCCTTCGACATCAAGACTTGTACTAAGTCTGGTGATGTTCGTACCTTATCCGAAGGAGGCTTCCGTGCCTACAAACCCAGCGCTCCCTACGTCTTACCAGAAATGCAACGCGTTACTGGAACATTGTTTGACGGAGAACCTCGAGCAGTACGAAAATTCAAAGCCCGGACAACGCCTAGTCTCCCCGTGCTAGTGAAACCAGTTTCGGAGCCTCCGCTCGTCGCCAATCCGGAATTCGCAAATGAACAAACTGACTACTTTGTTGGATCGATTTCAGTCTTCAATAAGCACCCCGTCTCTTCACAAGAACCCGTATCGATTGCCTCCGTTACTGCGTTCTATCGCCTCGTTGGTGACGAGGAATACAAACCCGTCAAGGCAGTGGCACTTTTGGACGGAGTGATATTACCATCCTCTATCGATCCTCGACAGACGTGGACATTGAAATTTGGTGTTACCGTGGCCCGGGACCCAGAAGATGTAAAAGTGGGAGCTCGATGGTGGAACCGTGCTTTTGTCGCCCGGCAACGTCCTCTTCGGATAAAGCTGGTGCTGACAGACATTGAGGATGAGGAATGTTCGTTGGTACTTGACTATGTCTCTCCCGTGTACGACCGTGCAAAGGCAAACACCGATGATACTGCATTCTTCTACATCGCTGACCCGCTTACATGGCAACACTACGATGTCCATGTATCCAACGATGGCAGTTCCGGCCAAGTCAAGATAGCCGGTTCGAATACGAGTATGACCTTCGATGCGGATCAGATGAAGACCATCGTATACAAGGCCCTACAGAGTGGGGAATCAGAGGTTGCGCTTGATGTCGGCAAAGATGCCGACAGTGGAACGCTCCACCCATGGTCATGGAAAACCTGGGCTCTCATCGATTTCTCGTGCCGTCGTCTTTACGCGTTCAAGATTCTCATCACGAAATATAACCAGGGTGGGCAAAATTACGCTTGTCTTGGGTACGTAGCCTGTCCAGATTACGGCGAGTTCTACGACGAAACACGGCCGATTCGATATGCTACAGAGGTGGTCAAGTTCCCAGACATTGAGCCTGTTGTAGATAGCCCTATCGCTCAGGATGACGAACTCGACGATGTCGTCCCAGATGCTCGAGGCGCGCCCAATGCGGTACATGGTACTAGTTCTGGTTCATCTGCCCAGTTTGGTGTTCCAGGTGAGCTGAACAAGCGTCTGGAAAGTATCGACAATAACTTGTCGCGGCTTGCTGGAGCTCTAGAACAGCTCGTTCAGATCCTTAAAACCAAATAGTTGATCATAGTTGTATTATACATACGTTATACCCGTGCATCATCACATTGTATTCAAGTGCGACAAAGAAGTGTCACTTTCATTTTGAAAAACCGTAACAAACATATACATAAGAAAGCAGAGTGATAAGTCAGATCAAGTACGATGATACAAAATGCAGAACGAACGGATATCAGGGTAACGAAAGAGTGTACAGGATTTTTTCAACAAGACGTGCAGTGTGTCATAAGCAAAGCAGTAAAAGCAAGTTATCGCGAGGCGAGAGTGGTAGGTAACAAACAAGATGGATATATGTAGATTATTAGAACCGGATTTAGCATTCAGGCCTTGAGCTCCCAGAGCAAAGGGGGTATTGATATTTCGAGATGCAGCGCCAACAATCAACAAGCAAGGAACGAAACGAAACGAGGGAAGGAAGACACATCAAACCACCTCGATATGAGCCTTTTGAGGCAGACTGATGCTCGAGTCCAGGTCCTAAAAAAATCACGGTGAGTATGATGACTTCGAGAATCAAACCGAAACACCAGAAACCAGCGACTCGAAATCTGCACTTGAGAGATAGGTTATACATACCGCATGCGAAAGGTTCACAGACGATTCCTCCAGCTCATACTCCTCCTCCTCTTCTGAACGTGAATTCTTCGAGCCAGTTTGTCGACCATAATCTTGAGACCTGATTTCCCTAGTAACCTGTACAGATACACCGGTTGAGATGGGGTCATCTTCAGGCGTGTGCTGTGGAATTGGTGAATCGGTAAATCACGGCTGAAGGAATAGAGAAGCGACAGAGGAGGAATGGACGAGCAACGGAGGAGATGAAGATGGGGGAATGAAGAAGCAGGGACAGACGAGCAGGAATATAACTACATCTTTACGTACCTTTGACGTCCAAGACAACAACGACGACGCAGGTTTCGCAATGCTCTTGAACGAAAGAGAAAAATTTCCGCCAATGGTGCTATGCACATTGTCACCGCGTTCACGGATTGCTTTGCGAGCGTTGAGAGTGGCAAGCAAGGAGTTGGTGTAGACTTTTAATAAACAGATAGGTAAATAATATCGTCAGTTTACTTGAATGCCAGGTAGCTGATAACGACTTACGGCGACCCATGCAGAAGAAAAACGCGATGTAGATGAATGTGTTTGGAGCAGCAACGATCTTCAGAAATCAAATTCAGTAAATAGAAAACAAAGGAACGAAGGCGCAAGCCTCGAGACGGGATTGCTTACCGAGATCAACGACGCCACGGCACACAAGCTTTCAGATGCCAAGTTAAGTCGAGGGACCGTTTTGAGGACATAGGGTTACGACTTACCTCGTCAGCATACCGGTGTTAACTGCATAAAGAGTCTACAATCTCGAATGAGTAACCTGAATCAAAGTATGTGCCGCGATGGAACGTACCAGCGTGTTTAACATTGAATCAGACCTGTAATTAATTAGTCAAGCCATAGTAAGTACACACCATCCAACGAAGAAAGAAAACTCGCCTTCGGAACCCGGTCTTCGATCCCTGCAACAAGAACGAGAGGATAGCGGCTATGAGAACGTCTCCAGCGGCGGCGAGAGCATTGACAGTTATTGAGAGTCCCTAAAGTTTCGGGGTAAGTAAGAATTCAGTGGACCGTATAAGAGCAGCGCACCTTCAATTCGACAGCCAGTTCCTCGAAAGTACGAACACGGACTAGCCTATATCAGGGTTTTAGCGTGATTTTGGATTACCAGGTGGTAGCGTACGTACGCGATAATCCCGAAAGCTTTATTGGAAAAAGATACAGGATCGGTGAGCCGTGAAGGGTGGAGTCTCCAAGAGGGATGGACGTACCAATAACACAACCTAATAGCACAAGTTAACAAGACATAAGGAAAGAAAGGAACAGTAGGCTCACCGAATTCTCCAAAAACGAGCATAGCCTACGAATACATTACTCGATGAAATAACTCATGATACCAAACGAAGCGACCCACCACTGTTCCAGTGGCCCAGATATTGAACTTGCTCACTGTAGGATATGGGATGTCAGCACAGCGGTCAAAGTGAACTAGAAATACTCACGTCTCCAAATCCGCCAGTTCAGGAAGCTAGGTAAACGTTACAACGTTGGGTAAGTAAAGTAACCTAACGCAGAGAGACGACCTAGCGCAAGACGCAAGGGAAACTAACCTTTGAACGCATACAGCGGCGAACCCCTGTGGAAATGAAATTTAGTTAGTGGAAATGAGGCGATACGGTCTAAAGAGTGCCACCCACGTTGAAGATTACTTCGGCCTTGATAATCGGTTAGCGAGGTAACGGCGTTGTGGAGAGGAAGAACATGCGTACCAAGAGACTCCTAGGTGTTTTTTTAGTACTTAGAGAAGACGAGGAAAATTGGATAGACTCACCATACAACCAGAGCGAGGTTGGCAGGGTTATAGTAATTTTTGACCACATACCAGTAGACTTTGAGTGAACGATGAGTATAAAAAAGGCAGGAGTTCGAGTGGAGGTGGGCATACGGACCAGTGTGTAGAATCAACGCTTGATGAACAAAGTCAAAGAAAACAACCATTCCAACCTACAACGAAGACGCGAAGATCGTCAGTAAACGCATAGGACAACTCATAACTAGAGCTCACCAGGGTGCGAACGATAGGTTTATCGTTGTTGTATTGAAAGTAAATGTGGGCCTGGAAGACGGAGACTACGAGACGATGAGTATCCCTCCCAGATTTCCAACACGATGGGGTGTACGAACGACCAAGGAGAAAGCCAGCTACGGACGCGCCGATGAACGCTGCGCCAAACCTAGAAAAAGATTGAGAATCAGAGTAGAACAGACAAGTCCACGGCGTACGTATTGTCGAGATTAAGACTGGACATTTCGAAAGATGAACAAAAGAGTTAGAAAAAGAGCGCGTTGGAGAGTTTTGCTGTAAGAAATCCAAAGTAACGAGTAAAGGCGTAACCTGGTTTTAAGTAAGAGAGAAGTGTAGGTCCCACGACCGCCCCTACAAGGCAGGCCGCGAGCGGCTTGGGGTCACTATGCAAAGAAGACAGAAGATCGCCGAGAATGGGATCTGAACTAAAATCGAAGTTGCGAGGGTCTCCGGCGCGGAGCCTCCGTTTTTGTTACTTGGAAAACCCAGATTGTACTTACATAGAATCTATATTGGCTAGTGTTTTTTGAGCTTTAAATTCAAGACGTTACTGTACCGGGAGAGCCATGTATTAGGAGGTACAGAGTTTCGCTGCACGAGCTGGCGCTGGCGCCGAGCGCTTGGGCGCTTTGAACTTCTGAGATTCGCACAGGGTCTAGAAAAGGTACGAGGACGTAACACAATTCGCGGCCCAGCTGCAATGAACTTGGTTTCATATGCTGCATCCCAGAGCATCCGATATTTCTTTTCTCTTTCCCTGTATACCTCCATATCTCGACCTCCCGAATTTACCCTGCTAACTCACCCAAAAAAACCATCGCTCGAACTTCGAATTCCCCCGGCGGTGAAGCTTAAGCGGCGTAGGCTCCGAGCAACTTGATAGCTTGATAGGTCATATGCTGGAAAAATTATTTATTCTTCCATACATACTTACTTACTTGAATGAAGTCACCATAACCATGAACTTTTGACAGGTCCATTATTTTGGTACGCGCTTTGGAAGTTAGCACGGCAGACACAAAGTGCGCGTATAAGACAAAAAAAAACTTACATTATTATTGCACAAGCCCGACTCTGCTATCGGATGCGCTATCGGATGTGCAGGCAGCGGAAACGAAGAAAAAAACGCTCTGAATCCGTGCGCGTACTACGTTGATGGAATAGCCCTGACGCTCCTTCTCAAAAACACCATCAGAAATCTAGTGTCGCATCCTCAGAAACTAGAAAGTCCGACTTGCACGCCCAGCACTCCGAAGTGCAACACGTGCCATTTGCGCGGACTTGGAACTCTGGCGCCTGGCACTTGTCGAACTTATCGATGGCGATCGCACGATTGCGCTAGGCACCAGCGGAGTGGAATTGGAGTGGAAAGAAACAAATCTGGAAACAGGAATGCAAAGTATCAATGCATCAGTTGGAGAAGAAGAACCGGGTGCTAATGCGCCAATGCAGCGGCGGAAAAGGGATGCTAAGGCTTACCTTCTTGAATGACCAACGAGGCGACGCGACTTGGTGTGTTGGAAAGCGTTGGAAAGTTAGTCGAACATAGTAAAAGTAAGCAACGAAAAATCATTATATATGAGCAACGCTATCATTCAAAACATCTTGTACAATACTCTCCTGCTGCGCCAACCACAACCCAAAAGCCGGAGTCTTTAGCCATCTGTATAAATCAAAATTTAGCCGAGCCGAGCGAAATGAAATCAAGGAAACATCAGATAAACACAGAAACAAGATACCGAACGAAATGAGAAGACAACGACAAAACAAAACGATAACCCACCTCTCATAGAACTCCGTCCTTTTCCTCCCCGATCTAAACGGCAACGTACTCCCATGAGCCTTCAACGACGCGAAAAAATTCACGTCGTTGAAGGGTTTTAGTCGGAGAGGCTTAGTACCCTTCGTACCCTGAGCAGCCTTATCCATAGCACCCCTCTTCAAGCCATGGTCCGTATCCATCTTGGCGACCTCAACCGGTGTGGGTATAAGTGTATGAAGGTATCGCGTGAGTGGTATAAGAAGCTCGTTCGTGCGTGAGCAGAAATGGAGTCGGAGGGCGAGGGAAGCGTCGATTTCTGCGTGTAACCGAGCCCAAGGGGAGGGGAACAGAGAGAGGAGAGGAGAGAATACGTGGTAAGAGGCGGTAAAAGGCGGTAAGAATGCACGTACTCTGTCGCTCAGAGCTCCGACAAGCCTCCTCAAGCTGCTTCAAAAGCCCACGATCTTTCGAAATATACCGCTTATGCAGCTTTGTTGTCCATCCGGGGGGCGGTCCTGGTGTAGCAGTTGCCGTCGTCGTCTTAGTGGCTGTATTAGGTCTACAATCGAGTTAGCAAACAACATACACAGAAGTCTCATAATAGAAACGGGGCCAACGTACGGGATATGTCGACCAAGACTTAAGATATGCGGCCAGTGCGAACACGAACGATCAAAATAGGGATTAGTTACCCCAAGGATTAGACCAGGTTTAGGCGGGAGCTTATTGACGAATAGCGAGTGGTCCTTGTCGTGAATTGTGAAATACGGTCGGAAGTCTCCAGCGAGGGGTAACTAGGACAAACGAAACGAGTCAACACAAGATTAGGGAATAACGAACGAACGTACCGGACGTAAAATATCTCGAAACCACCACGCAGCTTGACTCGTCTGCGCAGGCGAAGAACCAAACAGTAATATCGGTTCACAAAGTACGACACACTCCCATATCGTCCATAAATGTGACAGGCTAGCCTCGAACAGTAAAAGCGGCGGTGGGATGAAAGGCGGGGCCGATGCGAGAATCTGAGGACGAGACGTTCAACTTAGTCTTCTATGAAAAACAGAGACAGACTTACATGAGTCTTGGGATTAAACTGTTCCCGGAGCGAAATCCCACTTAATTGCTGTGCGTCGTCTCCGGAATGAGGAATCTCGACATGAAAAACCGTTCCTAGGAATCCAATCTCAAGTGATGATCCAAGAGTCGGGTCTGGCCTTCTTTAAGGAATGGTAAAACGAAAGGAGAAAAGGAAAAGAGTCGCGTACCAGGTAGCGATATTATGACATGCGGCTTCGAGCATTGGTGCACCATGTTCTTGGAACAAGGGTCCGAATATCGACAAGATGGCTGAGAAGAAAGCGGGGTAGGGATGCGAGGTCAAAATGACGACTGAACGCTGTATATTGGACTCGTTGGTGGCCTCTTGAGGAATACAAGGAGGCACAAATCTCACCTGTTCATAACCTCGTTTAGATGTAGGATCCCTCTTTTGGGTGAAATGTGAGAATCCATATATGAATCCATCGATACTTGCAGGCCGTTTCTCGCTTGAAACCGAGATCTTCTCACCGCGGATTCGGAAGGAATGAATCTGGGAACCTTCGTCGAATTGAAGAGAGTCAGGAAATGCACCGAATGCTCTGGATTGCCGCAGATAAGTGGATAGCTTCATGAGAGAGAAAGAACTAACATGTTTTCCGATTCTTTCGGAAATAGAACAAGCGGTGGCCAGACTCCATCTACCACTGGGCCTTCATCAATATTGAAATTTACTACAAACAAAAACGCGTCAAAACCGATCTCAAAGAAACAAGGGCTAGAAGTATCGTAACTACGCACCAACAGCTATCGCCAAGATCCACCGCCGTATCTTCTCCAAAACCCCTGAATCAACTTCTAAAGCTTCCAAATCAGCTATCAGCCTATCACTCTTGCTTTGCGGCTGAACCTTGGGTAAAGTAGCTGAACGTGTCAACCCAGGAGGTCGATGGAAACCGTGAATTTTATTATTATTAGTGAGGTCAGGAGAGGACGGAGAACTTGGAGGAATTTGGATTTGTAGTTGACCGAGACTTGATTTTCTGGATATGTGTTTCGAAGGCCTGAGTGGTGGGAGGACGAAGGATTTCTTGGGAGTTTGTGGGGAGGAAGAGGAGGCGTAGAGGGAAGAAGAGACGGAGAGAATGGAAGAGCCTGTCCCAGCTTCACTAACGTCGAGTTCTTCTTCATAACTGTTGTCCAGCTGAAGAGTTGGCTTGGGCATGATGGGAGTGGAGGACAAGGTGCAAAATTACATTGTTGATTGTTGCTGATGATGTCAAGCGCTCAAGGCGATCAGGCGCTCAAGCGAATAAAGTTAGGAGTACAGTCACACAGTACAGTACAAAGCTTCAAGCCCAGTGAGAAGTTGCACTGGGTTTGTCTGTGCTTTTATATTGAAAAGTGGCTGGTTTCTGGGTCAACATATAAATCCAGCCAACCTCAGCCAGTCTCGGCCCTGCCCAGCGTGGAAGTGGACGAATCTCATACTAGTAAATTTCTCGCAGTCAGCAACAACCAACGCAGTAGCCATGAACTAAGTATGAGGCAGAAGTGGTTCCTTCTCGTCAGCTTGGACAACACCAAGTTGTCCAACACCTTGCTTACCTCCCAGCTGCTCAGCCGCTCCCTCAGAGACGATAGACAATACTTAGAGAATGAACAAGGCCACGTGCTGGATGCAACTCAAGAGATGACTGTTTCACAAACCATAAATATTGATTTTCATTCTCCTGCTGCCTTGTAAGTATCCTGTCCTGCACAAACCCTTGTTCTGATTTTCGCCTCCAGTGGCGACCCTATTCGGATTGTGAGCAGAAGCATTACCGCAGGTGGAAGGTTTGCATCTGGAAAGACAGAGGTGAGCTGCTATCGATGTCCATACTACATCTTAACCCTGTTGTACTAGATCTGTCGGAACGAAACTCACTGTTCACTGGTCGTTTCCCATCAAGATGCTCGTCTCCGCGAAGAGCAAATTGTTTCGTTGATCAGTAGTCTTTTTTTTTCTAGAGTCTGATAGATAGATGTATCATTATCCGCAGAGTTTGTACATCTTCGACTGATCATAGACGTACTTATCCTCTGCCGATTAACTCAGGAGTACGGTAAGCAACTTTACAATGCTCAGCGATATATTAGTACTGGACTTGTGAATCCTATGAGAATTCGCTGGCGTTTCCGTCGGTAACCGCACTCATGAGACTATAGCTAGTACCAGGCTTATGGGAATTTGCTAGCGTTTCCGTCGGTAACCGCACTCACGACTAGGTATAAAAGCACAAGTGCACGTCATATAACTCCCATCTTTCTCCCACATAGATAATCTTATCATGCCTGCAACTGCATTCCCCGAGTTCCCGGCTAACATCTCGACGCACCCGCTTTTGGTTGTGGACTATGAACTCCTCAAGAAAGGCGACCAGAAGGAGATGGATGAATTGTGGAAAGCTGCTACTTTGCTCGGATTCTGGTAGTAAGTTCATTCGATGACTTTATCACTGTATCAACACTGATGTGTTTACATAGTTTGAAGAACCATGGAGCTGATAAGGATGCCGAACAAATGTTTGAGATGGGAGCCGAAACAATGGCTTTGTCGATGGAAGAGAAGATGAAGTACGAGCAAGGGGACGGAGGGTCTTCGTTTGGGTGAGAGCTCAACGCTCATTTCCTTTGCTTGAATATTAAACATCTGCTGTGTTCAAGATACAAGTTTGCTGGAGCCAACGCCGTTGATGCCTCTGGAGAACTCGATAAAATCGAATTCATCAACATCGCCAAAGATGATGCGTTGGCATGGCCTAACCAGGCTCGAAGGTCCTACCCTTCCACCGTCAACAACCGTATGGTTTCTACCATCGTTCCTTTTGTCAAAAAGTCCCTCGAGATCAACAATGTTATCTTGAGGGTCTTCAACGACAAACTTGGGCTTCCTGAGGGTACATTGTTGAAGCATCATTCTGATGAATACAGTGCAAGCGAGGCGCGGACGATCAAGGCCCCAAAGAACCTCCCTGTTGGCAAACAAGCGCTTGGGGCTCATACCGATTTCGGAGTTTGAGCTTCTTGCACAATCGGCTTGGGGGATTGCAAGTTTTGCCTCCTGGAGTTGAAGAATGGCAGTATGTAAAGGTTAGAACACTGATGCATCTTGAAGGAAGCACTGAACATATACAATGCCGCCTACAGCCTGTACCGGGGCATGCAATCTGTAATGTCGGAGATGCTTTGGCCCTGCTAAGCGGTGGTATCCTCCGCTCAAACATACATCGGGTCTTGTACGTGCACTTGCTTATGATAAAACTTCAGCACTCAATGTCCATACAGTCCACCTCCCGGTGCTCAAGCTGCGTTCGAACGCTGGTCCCAGGTCTTTTTTACTCGGCCTGGTAACTCTGTCATACTTCAACCCTTATCAGACGAAAGTCCTTTGATCGCTGAAGCAGTCAGTAAGGCGAGCGATGAACGAAGAGAGGCTCTGACCCCTGGAGTAACGGCGGATGACTGGTTCAATCGGAGAATAAAGAATCAGAGGATTAAAAACAGATCAGTAAGCCGTCGTGCATATGTGCATATTCTATAATCAGAGTAATAACGCGTCTACAGGGGCCAGAGACGTGGATGGCAAGCAGAGGCACAGAGCTCGGAAGAGCTTGAAGAACTGAAGCTTCGTTACCTATCTTTCGTATTTCGTACCATATATGTACCTAATTTATGTACTCGTTTTATGTGCCCGATTATGCGATAAAGACGAGTAGCATTGAAACGACAGCAGTAGTATTAAAACAGAGCAGACGAAAAGTACATGATTCTATGATGAAGGAACCACTGTAACGGGCGTTGCCAGATTCATCGTCCACCGCGAAGAGCAAGAACAATATGTAGAACAGCTCCCGCTCCGTTTTGAGGCCTCAAGTGCCGTCTTGTCATCAGGTTTAAATAAAAATAGGTCAGTAGAATACCGAGGATGACGATGACGCGTAGAAGGACGCACAATTGTCTTCCACCAAAAATAAGCCGCTGCTGTACTGGTGGAACTCCTGGTTGCTCCTCGATTTTCTTTGATGAGAGGGATCTAGTGGCACTTTGTGAGCTGGGCGCAAACGTGAACTGGGAGATGTACTTTGTCTTCGTTCAATCTAAGTATCAACTAGGTCAGAAAAGAGGTAGTATGACCAGAAACCGTTGATTTATCGCACCTCTTTCCGGTCAAAGTCTGTAAAACGCCACTAAAATCAGAAAACCTTGTCCAATTATGACGATAAGCAGTCAGATACTTACTCTTACTTCAAGTACTGGAAGCGTGCGCGTGCAGACATGATCTGCCGAGGCCTTCGTGAATCAAGTGACGGTATAAAAGTAAGACCATATTCTGTGCTTTTCCGAGTCCGGACTCCTTTAGCAGTCGGCATACCATCAAGATCTTGCTTTTCTCGAGACTGATAAACAACGAAAGGCAACCACAAGAAGATCACAAGGAACTTGGTCTTCGTAAGATGTTAGTTCGCCCGTCACATAAGCCTGAACAGGCCCTTGCACCCTCCGATACAAGCGATGAACACAAATCCTGCAAATTGATCATCATCTGACAAAATCTCCTTTCGCTGGTAAGAGATAACGAGACTTCACTCAACCTGACTCGGGAAACAACCGGTCCAGCGTTGTCGATAAAGTCCGAATCAGAGTCTCGACGAGAACATACATGTACATGTGTCGATGTTGATAACGGCTATGGTGCGACAAAGAGAAAAAGCCGGCCCACGGTGCATATTCAAGGTCGCGGCGTGATTCTGGGGTTGATGATAGGAAAGGATATCTAAATAACGGTGCTCTGAGGGACTGAATAATGATAACAAGAATCCTGAGAGTCAAGCTATTCAAGACTCAACAAATATTTCACCAAGGTATCCGACGTTAAGTACCGTCCGGGTAGGCCTTGAAGGTATCTATAAGCATGCTTGAGGATAGTATAGCGGGAGCTTCATATCTATTCAAGTTGATATATCGCTTGTATATCGCCAGTTGTACGTTAAGATGGAAATAAGCGGCAGATACATGTCGAAGGATAATATGGGCTCAAAGACTGCGATCCATCGATTGTCGAAGCAATGTTAAGAGAGCTATGAAGACGCTCGCGTAACACGCAAAACCAGTCACGACGTCACAAGTGCATGTGATTGTCAGTTGCCAAATTTGAAATTCTAAAATACGCGCACGATTTTCCGTCTCTTCGATCGCTCTTTCCTCTACCCTCCAATATTGCCAGCCGACCCGAATTGAACCGCTCTATCAAGACCCAAGGCGCCGAAATCGCTGCTTGGTGAGTCTCGGACTTGCTTGATCTTCAGAACTTACGTGTTGAAATATATCTTTCAAGTTGAAGAGAATCCTCATCTGAATCCAGTCTGAATCATACAACTCTTACTAGCGGTCAGACGAAGAGAACTGTAGTTGAAAATATGCGTGAGTTGTTGTGGATTTTGTTTGTTTTTGATGCTGACAGAAAGCATCCAGATGCAGTTCATCAGTCTGGTGCTGAAGACATTCTAACCGCTTTGGCCAGCATTCAGCAATATGTGAATGACCTCAAGAAACAGTGAAGGGTATAGCCGATCGCTTGAAGACTACCGAGGTGGAGAATTATAACACTGCGACCAGGCTGGCATATTGGACGAGAGGTGTTAGGTGCAAGTTGCGCAAATCGGTGCGTTTATCCCCGAAGTTCTTCTAAATATACCTCCATGCTATTGTTATCTTTCTCTTTTCCAGCTTGAGCATTGATGCAATATCCCAGATTCCTGGTCATGGAACGCAGCTAGCTATACAACTACGCCCTGCCACTATCGCCGATTGGCAACCTCCTGGTAAGTAACACCCCCATGCTCGCTGTTGGAACTGTTGCTCCATATTACACCATCACGGAGATTTATTCTATGACTCACGTGGACATTCTTCTTACTATCCTCTTTTTCAACGGTGATTTCGGCATAGTCGCAGATGATCCCATAGGCGTACGCCAAAAGAAAATCTTTGAATGGCATCAACACTAGTTGTAAACTGTAAACTGTTCATTGTTCATTCCAATTTGTCGTACATTGACCATGTCTTGTAGGGTCTCGCTGGTTAAAGTTTCAGTGTTGTATCTTCCCCGACTCTGGTCATGTTTTCCAACTGTGAAGATTAGTGTAGCTGCACTCCTTCACACTTGTACCTGAGCAATTGACCTTATCTCATAGTATTTTGGACTTGGGTACTCTCGGCGAAACCTGTTCCAATTCCTCCCTCATTCGGCGATGAAGCACTATCGCAGTCTCTCCTCGTGGTTGTCTTTGTCGTGTGGGTTTGATACTAAAAAGTACTCTAGACCTCTAATGCAACTATTTCATCGCAAAGGACTGTTCCCATGCCTTGCGCTAAGGTCCAAAAGGACGGTTGTAATCTTGCCTGTTGTGTATAAACTCCAGCCTTCTTACAGAAGCCACGCCGCACGGCCGAGAAAGGTTTAGAGCAAGCTGTGCCAAGCACGAGTTGACGCCATAAGGCGTACCTGCACAGTCGAACTCCGACCTTCGCTAAGCGCTTCACCATGGTCTCTAAGGCGCTATTGAAAAAAAAAACTGGATCTATATCCATAACGCTCTTCCCTATCTATAAAACGCTTGCACTGACTGGAACCTCAAACCAAAGAAGCCCCCCAAAGCCTCGAAATTACAACCCCGTCTCCAATTCTACGCGAAATTCATGACTGCTCCACACGACTACACCAGGTATGGTACAGTATGGTACTCAAACGATTAAATCCAGGAACCTCGGCAATCTTAATGAAACGTGGCTGATATCAGTATAAAAAGCTGGATAGATAAAATTTCTCCGTTATCAGATAACCCTCACCTTCCCCTTGGGACTCGGGCAGTTTCTAGATCTAAATTGCTCGTTTGAACTGTACTAGCTCGTCGCCATGTCCACTATGATGAGTACAGAACATCTCCCGCAGCTGGGTCAAGGCGAACGTAAAGGCTCTTCCAGCGACTACAGCGAGAAACACATCTCCCAGCATGTTGCTCTCGTTGGGGAGGGCCAGACGGGGGGACTGGCCAAAGTCGAAGCTGTTAAACGTGTTTGGTACGTGCCTATTTCCATTCCTGAAATTTTTCATTACCTTCCGAGTTGATCGTCGCGTGTCGTTGCTGTAGGGGACCGAAATCGCGAATCGCATTCTGGATTGGAGTTGCGCTTATCTCGTATGTGTATTCTTTGGATGGTATGTATCTGCCGTTCCCTTTGCTCCTCTTTCTACTCTATTCACTGGTTCACCTACTGTCCCGAATGCTTAGGCCAAACGACGTGGATATACCAAGTCTACGCCACCTCTTCCTTTAATCAACACTCTCTTCTGGGTGCCGTTTCAACAGCCCAGGTGATCTTTTCCTGCCCCGCCCGATATCTTCCCGTTACTAATTGAGCGATACATTACTAGGCTATCATCTTGGCATGCATGAAGCCTGTTGCTGCGAAAGTAAGTTTTCTTATCTTCGAAACCGCTTATAGATATTCATCTCACGCGCTTTAGATCGCAGATACGTTTGGTCGTGCTGAAGCATTCACGTTCTTGGTGTTCTTCTACTGTCTGGGATACATCCGTAAGTATCGTTGTCCTTTACGTCCTTTCTCTCCTCGTATCGACGCTAAAGTACGCTAACCCATCTTGCCTCCTACAGTCCTCGCAGCATGCACAAATATCAGCACCTACGCCGCAGGTGGAATCATCTACTACGTAGGTTACTCATGCTTAGAGATCCTGATCCAGGTAATCCTCTTCTCTATTCCTTATCCACAAAATCCACTAACCCCCTTCCCAAGATAATCATCGGAGACGTAACATCTCTCCGATGGCGTTCGCTTCTCTCCTCCATGTACTCCGTTCCCTTTCTCGTCAACTGGGCAGTAGCTTCCAACATATCCGCCGATGTGCTCGCTCGCTCTGGGTGGAGATGGGGCTACGGCATGTTTGCTATCATCGTTCCTGCGGCTCTCGCGCCGATTACTGTCACGCTCTATTGGGCGCAGCATCGCGCGAGGAAGCTAGGCGTTGTTGCTACTAATGTTGGTGGGGAAGTAGATGCGCCGAGGATTGTGTCGGATAAACCGTTTTTCGTTAGGCTTTGGCATTTCTTGATTGATATGGATGCGGTTGGGTTGTTGATTTTCGCTGCCGGGTGGGCTTGTTTGTTGGTTCCGTCAGTACATTCTATTTTATCGTTCAACTCGCGCAAAGGCACTGATGTTCGTTCTTCACCTTGTAGTTTTACTCTCGTCCATGGCTCTCTCACCACCTGGAGCTCCCCCAACATCATCGCCATGCTCGTCTGCGGAGGTGTCATCCTCATCGCACTAATCCCCTACGAAGCGCGTATCGCCAGAGTACCGGTGTTCCCAATGACATTCTTCAAGAACAAGACGATCTTATTCTCGGCTTTTATCGGCTTTTTCGATTTCGTGTCGTTTTATCTACAGTATACATATCAGTATAGTTTTATCTTTGTCACTCGAGATTGGAGTGTTGTGAACCAAAAGTGAGTAGAGTCGTATTTTGAACTTGTGGGTGAGCAATGTTAACCATTTGACTAGCTATTTCGCGTATACACAGTCACTCTCTCTTACTGTTTTTGGTATCTTGGCCGGATTCGTCCAGGCATACACTCGTCGTACCAAGGTTAGCACTACCCTACTATACTATATCATCATCTTCAAACTGACCTCCCCATAAAACACTTCAGTGGCTCCTCACCATCGGCTTATGCATCCGTCTCCTTGGAGTCGGCCTCATGATCAAATCCAAAGGGGCCCATGGGAGCACTGGCTTCCTCGTAATCTGTCAAGTCCTTCAAGGCCTCGGCGGAGGTATCGGTGCAGTTTCATCGCAGCTTCTTGCGCAGGGGAGTGTGAGACATCAGGATTTGGGAACAGCTACTGCGTTTGTGTTGTTGTGGGCTGCTATTGGGGTGAGCGTCTCATCTCAAGTTAGCTTTGTATCTGCACTTAAACCTTCCTGCTGTAGAACGCCGTCGGTTCCGCAATCGCCGCCGCAATCTGGAGAGACTACATGCCGAAGCAGTTGGCTACGAACCTACAAGGACTATTAACATCTACGCAGATCGAGGGGATCTATGCGAGTATTACAACAGCGGTTACGTATCGGACGAATGAGCCGGTTTATGAAGGAATTGTGAGCACTCTTACCCTCCAAGTTCTTTCCTTTCTTCGCTCCCTCGCTAATGCCTCCCTCTAACAGATAAAATCATACGACTACACGATGAAAATCCTCCTCGTTGTCGCTACAGTCATCTCGGTTATTCCCGTTGTGTTGTCATTCTTTGTGAAGGATATGTATCTCTCTGATAGGTGCGTATTCGCAACACCATACGAAGTTCTATTCTGAACTGTGGTTTTTTTACTTGTAATGTAGGCATAACGACGTTGAAGATGTTAATGCGACTGGAGCGATAGCTGATGTCGAAAAGGCCAACCAATGAAGTTCACATGTAATTCTGTACTCCCTTCACGAGTAACGACGTTTGAAAGTTGATCTTCTCACTATCAAAAGTAGACATGTATTCATGTTCACTGATATCCACATCCATAGATTTTTTCTTTGTTTTTCTGTTCTGGGTACTTAATAAATAGCTACGCATTATCGTCACGGTTATTTTACAGCCTGGGACGTTTCTGGCCGGAAAGCCCCTCGGGTTTCTCTTGACTTGTCAAACACATGGTTTTGAGGTTACTACAAAGCGATAAGATTTGAGATAGCAGTACAAATACATGCATACGTATGTATATATATGACGAGTAAGATGCGAACGAACGATAGCAGAAAATTATACATTATCCAAAGACTGATCATACTCTCCAACAAAATAAAAAACACAGCACGAAACAAACACACCAGATCGAAGCCTCAAGCCTGCCCAACCTCCTTCCACCTCCTTCCCTCCTCCTCCGCCCTGTTAACAATCTCCTGCAGATGCTCTTCCCGTTTTGATAACCGCGTCTCCATGCCCAGGATTAAGAGGCGGATTTTATCGATTTGTGTAGCGACTGCGGCAGGATCTGTCGTTGGTGAACTGTTTTGATCTTGGATAGGAGAGGCCGTAAAACCATCAGTGGAGAGGATAGCGGCGGAGGTAGCGTTGGATGTGTTAATCGTTGGATTAAGAGTGGGATTAAGAGAAGATCCGAAAGATCCAGAATTCGAAGTGGAGCCGGATGTGCTGGAAGTAGTGTTGGAGCGTTGATGCATACGACTACCGAGGGTACCAATTGTAGCTGCAGGAGCGGGGGATATGTCTAGTGATGCCTGTGGAAGGGATGGAGGGATGGCAGTGATAGTGGTGAGAAACATTGTTAGTAGAATGCGTGAAGTATGTAAAAGAAGGTGGACAAGTTCGGGTTCTGAAATGTGGACTCAGACAGCAAGCATAGGTGACGATAACGAAAACTATGACTTGGAAGGAAGGAAGAGCACGAAAGGAAACAAGGAAAAAGCACGAACTGGGAAAAGAACGAAGAACGACTTACTTGCCAATTATCCCCAGCTAATCTCGCTAACTCTCTTTCAAGCATCTTTTCACGGATCTTCATTCTAGAGGCGGAAAAAGAAAGAGAAAATGATATTAATATATATTCATTGGCCAAGGATCGAAGGATATGAACGAATGAACGAAAGGATGAATCGACGAAAGAATGATGAAAGAATAGCCTCGTCGGCGATAGCAATTCGTGACTCTTGCTCGGAGCCGTAAAGCCTTGAAAAAGATCAACACCTACCGTTCCATCTCAGCCATACATCTCTCATTTTCCCGCTGAGTACCCTGTAACAGCAACTCTTGATCTTTGTACTCTCGCTCGAGAGCTTGAACATGTTCTACAGGCGGTCGGACGGATAATTGTGATTGTAGAATAGAAAGTGTGGTTTTGAGCTGTGAAATCATAGGACAGTAGTTAGTACAATTAGCTTCTATCTCGTGTTGACCTCGTGTTGCCTCGATTTAAGAGATAAAGAAAATGAAATGTTGAGAAACAAGAAGGATATCCTCACCCGATCACATTCCCTGTCTTTTTCCAACAACTGTTTTCTCAGCACATCTGCATCACTTTCATCGCCTTCACGAAGAACACCTAGATCGTCTGCGTGAAGCGCCAGCTGGCCGCCTGCGGTGCCGAATTGGTTTGAATTGGATGTAGTAGAAGAGAGAGCAGAGAGAGAAGCTCTTGAATGGTGCCGAACAGATTGTGCTCTCCGCATCGTTTGGAAATCAGGAGGGTTGTTTGTAGGTTTGTCGGTTTGTTGATTTGTCGATTGTGTTGTCTTTCTTAATTTCTAGTTCGAGGGTTTCTGTTGGACCGTAGTAGCGAGATTTACTGTGTGGAAAAAAAGACGATCTTCAGTGTGCTAGGGCGATGGTAGTGGAGGAAAGCAAGTGGTTGGCAAAGAGATATTCCTAGTGACACGGGATCGCGTGGCGATCACATGAGTTTACCGTCCTGATGCCGAGAAGCCGTTGTCGCTATTTTAGCGCTCCCGGTTTCTTTCGACATGTCTCCAGATTTCACGCTTACTTTGCGAATGATCGGGACTAAGCTACAAGAAAAGGGTGTGCTGACGATTCCCAAATCAGAACTCGATCGGGTATTACCTCTCCGCTGCGGTGGCTTTGCGCTGTGGCCTATGGTATCACTGGATTGGAGGGCCCCCTGTTCCGCGATGAAACCGAAGTTGACTACGACGATCAAGCCCCTTCAGGTGGCCAATACTACTACATGGTGAACTCCCAATCCGGTATGCGACACTTTCTACGCTTCTCCCTTAAGTTCTGACCAGGTAAATAGTCTCTTGGATAGATCCATATGCGGTCGCTGAAGAGTCTGTTACTAGCGTGAGGGATGAAGGCTTTCGGGAAACAGTTCTCACCCGCGATTCGGCATGTACCTTTACTGGTTCCTCAGTACCCACCTGCCAAGCTGCTTATCTGATAAATTCACTGAAAGGCGATAATGTATTTCGCCAACTTTTGGACCAGCTTCATACTAACATGATCCATCAGTATCTAAAGGACATAACCAGCCGGCGCGCACGCTCGAGTGAGGGTATTGTCTCCGATATTAACGATCAGCGAAACAGACTAGTTAATGCAGGTATTCACCAAGTGCTAAACAAAACCCGCACTCCCTTCTCGATACTTTGCGTATGTGCTCCTAGCTCCCTTGTATCTTGCAATGTGGCTGAGTGTCACCTTCACTTACAGACTCCAACGTGGAAGTTGGGAAACCAACATGTTCCTTTTCGACCAAATCTTCACCAAAGCCGGCGCGATGATCCCAACCATCACTTGATGACTCTACAGTCTTTGAAAGCCGACGACCCCGCTCACAACATCAACGCCGACCTGGAATGGAGCGAGGGTGAATCCGCGAACCCTTCGAAACTCATCCTCAATCATCTATACGCTTGCACGGTTGTGAAACTCTGGGGGGTTAAATCTTTTAAGGAATTTCTTACACGGGAGGGACCCCACACTGCACAAAACACGGAGGAAAAGAAAGCTGATGAAATAAAACGTCGTCAAGATAGCAAGCGGGATAAACGCGCTGCAGATTTGGAAGCAATTGACTCCGATCTTCCTGATATTATAAGTACTGCTGCGCTTTGGAACTTTACACGGATGGCAAATCCTGAATTGGCTCCTACTTTCGAAGAAGAACAGCTCAAAAGACAGGAAATCATCAAGCCTCAGCAGATGGCTAAGGTACGGGAGTGGCAGCAGTCGTTTGTTGGACTTTGACAGATTTTGTAACCTGCGGTGTCGAAAGAAGAAGGGCCCTAGTGGTGTAATTGTGTATTATATTCTCGAATCTCTATTTCATACCTCTCCAGCTCGATAATAGCTGCGCCGAAGTGGAACTTGATGTAAGCGAAGCCGCCGCACACTCCCTTCTCTCCGCCCCACAAACTCTTACACCACTAAACATCCGACTCTCATCAACTCGCCGACATGACATACAATATACACAACGTTCTTGAGACTTTCCATGGCTTGGACGATTCCAAATCGGGATAGCCAGATAATAGATGTATTGTCCGAGATACGATCAATTCGTTCGATGGCCCGCAGGAGTTAATTCGTTCGATAGCCCACAGGAGGAGAACCGTGTTGCAGTAGATGTACCTGAGAGGTTTAGAAGAGATAGCATTGGAGGTTAGGCATTGGAGACACATATTGAGCCATGAAGCAAGTATTTACGTTGTAAGAGAGGCCGCGCGACACGTTGAATAAATCTATTACAGTGGACTTTTGGGCTTTAGGATATTGAGCATCCAGAGTCCAGTTAGCGTCCGAAGTAAAGATAGCCTACATAAAAAGGGTTAGTTGGTAGATAACACAGAAAAAAAACATGGACCGAGCTTTGGTTTTCCGTGGACAGGCCATCGTTGTATGAATCACTAGTCACCTGTGGGTTTCGCGCGTCGCGTCGTGTGGGAGGCTCAGCGGCAACTGTTTTCAACCGCAGTTTAGTGGAGTCGTGCAAGCTACTTGGTTGTCAAAAGCTTCTAGAAAGAAGCGACCAGGAAAAAAGAAGACACTAGGGGAAACTAGGGGAACAAAGTGCTCATGGGATCGCGCGCGCAAATGGCAGATGAATACAAAAAACTTCGGCGCGTGTTGAAACTCACATCGAGTCAAAGATCCAAGGGAAGAGTATGCCAATTGCTGGAAAGTTCGAATAATGTTACATCGTCTATTGTCTATCTACACACGTTGCATCTGCAACTAAAGCGATATCTACAGATAAATCGCAATCAGATGCTGCAACATTGGGATGATAGGAAGACTTGCCAGGCACGGAACACAGTACAGCCAATGGCTCGAGCCAATATGTCCCTGCTCGTGGCGGCAGGATCTTCAGAGAGTCCGTGACCATGCAAATAATGTGCAAGTTCTGCCGGAGTCAGATTGTGTAGATCCATGATGTTGTGAATGGGAGGGAGAGCTGACCGAGCGCCCTGATTAAAGAAGGATAAGTCAAGGTCCAGAACGTTCGCTCAGAACCAACTCAGAACATACGTTTGCCTGGTTCGGGAACGACCCATCAATAGATTGAATCTCCTTGTAAGGAATATCTTCGCCCGTCACCCTCTGGGAATTCAAACTCTGGATAACGTGCTTTAGTCGGCGTTGTACAACCCCTATTAGTTTGGCAGGGCTCACAATGTGCAATTCTTTCGTTAATGCATCCATTCTGTTGTTCAAGGCATATATTTCGTCCTTCAATGCATCCATTCTGCCCGAAATCAGTTGTGGCTTGTGATATTGGTACGCGAGTAAAAGAACAAGATATGCGCTTGGAAGTTGGGGCGATATACAGTCATGGGACCCAGTAAGCGCCTGAGCTCATCAAATTAGCGCTGGTGAAGCTGTACAACAAGCCATCTCACTCGTTCTCCTCCAGTACTTCCAGTAGCCGGCTTTGGACAAACAGATACATGACACTCGCAGGCAACGTGCTAATATGCTCCGAAAAGCACAGGATTCTCTTCTCGGTTTCCAACGCATCTTGGGCGTGGTCTGCGAGTTTCATTAGCACTGATGGTATATCTTAATGTCAGGCGCAGGAGAAGTTTGATTGCCTCAAGGTGAGAAGTACAGCCTCTCACCGACTGTATCCCCGAGGATATGTCGGACTGCGCGCACATAGCTCATAGTCAGGAAACTAATCAAGCCCGAATCGAAATCCGTTGCTCTCAAACTGGACTCTGATGATCTGAACATTGATATTGAATATTGAACGTTTGAACACTCACTGTATTTGTACAGAATCTCTCGACTTTGCTCAAGACACGTCATCGTGACTTCGCGCGAAGAGAAAAAGCTTTGGTTCTTAGTATGCTTAACAGCGCAACTCGCGTTCCCGAGCGTCTTACTATGATAATCAGTTCACAGGCTGAACATACTACTAGTATGAGGATCCAAAGTCGGCTGTGACACCGAGGATTCGAGCCTCGGGAGGCCTTCCGTGGTGCCGCTCTGGTATCGCTTTCAGCTCGCCGTGTTCGAGTGCTTGGGCTGGGCGCCACTGACGGCGGTAGTAGATTTATGATGTCCTAGTAACGCTATGTTGCGAACTCGTTGCAAACATTCTAGTGAGTTGATTTTGGTTCTCTCGTTTACAACTCGTTAGGCACTGTTGATTAAGATTTAATCTTGAGAGACGTTGCTTCGAATCAGAGTACTACTATTAGCTGCGCTTCTCATCGTAAGTCTTTGCGACAAGAAATCGTTATTGGAAGATTAATATTTCCCCCTAGAAACAACCTTTCATACTTACATTGCTGCTAAAACGGCATCGGCGTACCTAACCGACAAGCCCAAGGAGATATCGACTCGTGAATAGGTAAGTATCATGACCGAGTTCAAGTTTCGTCTTCACAAGTTTCGAGGTATCGTATCGTTAATTAATTGTATCCTCGGTCTCAATCACCGGGCATCTCTCGAGGTACTGGAATGTTACTGGAATGATTTGAGGACCGATGATCTCCGGGGGTTACCAAAACTATCAGAGGCCGTGCCTTGCTACCGACGTATGTAAGTTACACAGGAGGACCGAGCTACATACAGGGGCACAGGGGCAGAACATTCCCAGATTTCCAGGCTGGTCCGTAGCAACGTGGAGCCTGACTTGGAGCGATAAGCGGATCAGGACCGAAAAACTTCTAAAAATGGTCACTGATCTTCTGTACAAAGGTTTTTCCTCCGGATTACGGCCGTGAACGTGTAGGGCATGATGCTGTAACGTTCATCATGTTCGTTTTTGTATTTATAAGGACTTGCTGGTTGCTCCGTGACTCCCTTGTCGCACCCAATTCCTTTCCAGCGAACGAGTTTGTCACGAACAACCAACTTAGATTTCCCTTAGTCTAGTCTTGTACTAGCAATTCCTCTCGTTTAACTTTTCCATTCACTTGCATTCATGGCTTCCTACGCTGCAGTCACAGCACCACTGTTATCTCTTTCGAAAGTAGCGCAAATCCAGCTACTCTCGTCTACCACATCAATCTTTTTCTCCTCGCAATCTTCGCAACCGTAGTCCTTTTCCGGCTGCCCCGCTTTTTGGCCCGTCTGTGGAGGTTTTCAGAATGGTCTAATGGGTTTATTCTTTCGCATACAAATCTTCGACGAAGCGCAGGTCGCAGAGTCGAATTCAACTCTCAGGCTGGAACCCACCATCGGGATTTGGCTACGGATGATTCCCATTGGTCCTCTGCTCATCGCGTCAACGAGAAGGGAATAGATCCGTCGTACCCGCCTCATGTCTCCGCATGCCCGCGTTTTCTGCAAAGTGTTCTTCAAGTTTTGCATACTCGTTTTAGCCCTGGGATGTCCGTTCTCCAAGTCATTATCATTGTGATATATCTCTCTACGCTCTTTTATCCTGCGTTCTATAAAACGAACCCGTTCACTGATCCTATCCGTTACGGATGGATCGGTGTATCTCAATTGCCTTTCGTGTTCGCTTTTTCGACGAAGAACAACCTTCTGGGATTGTTCCTCGGCGCTGGTTATGAACAGGTTAGTCGTTTCTCGATGATCTCTCAAATTTGGCTTGAGTTTTTCTGTTGCGCAGGTTCATATCCTTCACCGTGTCATCGGTCGCGTCGTCGTCCTCTCAGTCAACATTCACGGCTCGGCTATAGTAAGCTTTTAGTATAGCTTTACGTTGCGTTGTCCATAATCAACTTATGTTTGCTTTCAAAGTCTACAAATGGAACCTCGAAGGAGTGTTCATGAACCAGATCGCTGTACCATCCAACTACTGGGGTCTTATCGCACTCATTTGCGCCGATGTCCTTGTCCTTTTCTCAACGCGTTGGATGCGGGATAAATTTTACAACATGTTCCTCTCCACCCACATAATCAGCTTCATACTTATCCTCCCAGCGGTTAGTCTTTCCTCCACCTCCCTCGATTATGTTGTCTAAACGTGTTACTTAGATTGTGTCACATAACCCCGCTACAGTGCCCTACGTCCTCGCCGCCGTCGCCCTCTTCGTGTTCGACATCCTCATGCGTTGGATCAAGACACGTGTTGCAACCGCCACTATTCGCCACTGCCCGAACTAGGAGTCACCCGCGTGGAAATACGCTCTATCAACGACGGATGGCGCGCTGGACAACATATTCGCTTGCGTGTACTCTCCACCGGAATGGGAATCGGGATATTCGAAGTCCATCCTTTCACTATCGCTTCCATCGTCAAGGGCGAGGAAGGCATGATTCTGATGTGCAAGAAGGCCGGCGATTGGACGAACAAGTTGTATGATCTGGCAAAATCGAGCGAGTATGAGGGCGGCGATAACGCGAGGAAAGTCAAGGTTTGCATTGATGGTCCCTATGGTAAGAACTTTTCTTTTTTTTCTCTGGTCAATGCTCACTATTGAGCCGTGTAGGCGGTCCTGGGCACCGGATCTTTTCGAGTTTTTCTGCCGCTGTTTTCGTTGCCGGCGGAAGCGGTATCACGTTCGCTCTTTCCGCGATCCAGGATCTCATTCAGAAGGACCTAGAAGGCCACAGTCGCGTCAAGGTTATCCACTTGGTGTGGAGTGTTCAAGATCCATGTACGTTTCTACACTCGCGTTCTCCTTTTCTTTTTCAACCAATTTCGTTTAATAGCCTCGTTGGTCCCCCTCCTTCCTTTATTGACTTCCCTGGTCCAACAAAGTGTCTTCACGCCTATTCGGATATCCGTCTTCTACACTCGTGCCCCAATTGGAAAGTTCCCGTTTTCGGACGATTTCTTCAGGTCTACTTCTCTTACGTTGGCTCCCGGGCGCCCGAAAGTGTCGAAGATTATTGAAGCTTCCATTGAGAGGGCTGTAGCTTACGGGACCGGTGTGAAGAATACCGAGAAGATCACCGGTGTCATAGTAGGTGTGTGGATTTTTCTTGACTCTTCTTACTCGGTGTTACCAGAAGGGGCTTATCGAAATTTTTTAGGTGTCTGTGGACCGGTAGGATTGTCGGATTCCGTTACCGTAGAAGTAGGGAAGGTAGATCCCGTCAGGAGAAACCAGGTTGGCGGTATCGAAATTCATAACGAGTACGTTCTTCTACTGCCCCTGCGTTACATGCTTGGTGTACTAAAACTCGATTTTTTTTCGCCACTTAGAACCTTTGGATGGTAAAACTACTTGTGTGAACCCAGTGTCGCACCGCGCTGCGTTGGTTTGTACACACAATGACCGCACCTCCGAGAGGGCGAATTTATACCATACCATTACTGCTCTATTTACGACTAGACCGTCCTCGAGGGATTTGGTCTTTCTATGTTTCTATGTTTTTCTTATGCTTGTTCTTGTATCTGCTAGATGTCGCTATTGCTTTCCTGTTTGTTTGTTTTGCTTGCTTGTATCCTGTCTTTTCCCGGCTAGAACCGTTCATTGTCCTCGCGATCGTTTGGTATTCTTGGATAATTTAGAATCCTTTTTTTTTTCTTGTTTTACTTAGATTTTGATTTGATTTTTTTTTTGTCGTTTCCACTCTCCCATCGCATGGTGCTTGATGCTCAGAATGTATTTTTTTCTTGCTTGTTTTGAAGGTACGCTGGTCAACGTTGTATATTTTATGTTATACCATATGTATGTTTAGTTACTCAACTGCATTCAATCGTTGCATTTTTTTCTTTGACGTTTTTGGGAAGATATGTGTTGCTTTGACCGCGCCAGCGCTTCAAGTTATCAGTCGGCAATCGGCTCATATGTATTAGCCCATATCATTCAAGTTGTATTGAGGGTCATCTCGGAATGTTCCAAGAGTTCAAACGCTCATTAGTTGATCTCAGGCGGCGAAGGGAAGATGGGCGGGTGCATCGTCTGAGTAGTGGTGTTTAGGCTGTGAAGCCATTTTTGAAGATTCTGTTCACTCGGACACACGTTTTGAGGTATCGTGTACCCAAAACCCGCACCTCGGTTTTGTACACCGGCTGGCACAGTCTTGCATTTGCGCCGGCTGGGGTTTTAGTCCGGAAACGACTATTGAGATAGCGCGCCACAGCCCGTATCGTTATATACTTTAATAGTCCCTTCTGGTTATCCTCAGCTGTTTGCACCCTCCTGTACTTCTGAAGGTGAGTCTTTTTATATCGATGTACCGGTGACCTAACTAGTGTTGATTTACTTACAGGTACTTATAGGATTTGTTATTGATACGCCGAGTTGTTTGCGCTCCCGTGTAAGCATTGCTGCAGCATCTTCGGGAGTGCCCAGGAGATAAACTGGGTCGACTATGGCTGTGGCTTGAGCGAAGCAATACATACGATGGATCAGGGAATAGTTAGACCGCGTACACGTACGTTCGGAGTTGTTAAACGACACACGTGAAGTAGGCTCTGGAAGAGTTAGGAGTTTCTGATCCTCAAGACAGCGCTCACGGTGTAAGCGTTAGCTCCCAGGTTAGCTTAAATTCTTGGAAAGTCGGGTGCTCTGAAATAGATAAGTATCTCAATTTGTAGATCTGGGCAGGAAAAAATCAAGTCATGTACCATAATGAGAGCCTTAACCAAAAAAGCTACGAAAGGACGGCGTAAAGTTACGGTACTAGTACTACAAAATATTCCGAGCATTACTCTCGACCTTGAGAGATTCCCAGATCTCTAAGCCTTCCAGTAGCAAGATCATAAACCAAACCATGAACCCAAACTTCCTTTTTCTTTTGCCAAGCGTCCCTAATAACCTCCGTATGGATAAGCTTATTCAGCTGAGCCTTGACATTTTCTTGCACTAGAACCGGAACCGATGGAGCCTGGAGTTCAGCAGCTAGAGCGGTGAGGGGAAACAGCCAACGATTCAGAGGTGAGTCGGCCGGATGACCACGGACTGGAACCGGGGATTCAGATGCAACAGAATCGAAGGCTGCTTTTACTGCTCCACACTCAGTGTGGCCGCATATGATGACTAATTAACGTAGTAATCCGATGTTCATTTCAGATAGAGCACGACAGCAGGCACATACCGTGTTTTACATCCAGATGCTCCACAGCATAAGTGAGGACTGCGAGCATATTGTCATCATCGAATCGAACTTGACTGTAGATAGGTAAGTTGCGGAACAGAACACTGGTGTCTATGCACTTACTTGCCAATATTACGATTAACAAAGATATCACCAGGCTTAGAGCCTGTGATGAGGGTTTCGGGGACTCGAGAGTCAGAGCATCCTATCCAGAGAAACTAGAATCATGGTAGAAACAAAATAGCCAAAACGACTGATATTTTGCAATGTAATTACCTCGGGAGCTTGGGGGTCTCTAGCAGACCTGATAAAAAAATCTGGATCTTCAGCTATAACACTTTCAGCCCACTTGGCATTAGCAGAAAGCAAATGAGCTATAACTGAATGGGTCATGGTGCTTAGGGAAAAACAAGGTGAGACGGCACCCACTCTTATATCATGCTTTATATCTTCTCTGTCGGCTCATATCAGTCCAGCATACGGGCCTATATTTCTCCGTAAATGATGCTCAGTAATAGTTATCCGAGAACCACGCCGCTATGATTAAATTCCGGAGTTACGAATACAGAGGTTCTATTTTTCTCGATAAACCATTCCTGATGTCTGTTAGTAAAGCATCGTGCCTGAATCCAGCTCAGTGTGTGTAGAGTGTGCGCGATGCACCATGATCATGTGTACGTTGTGTCTACACAGCAGGTAGCGCGATCCCACGAGTCGGAGCAGTGACAATCGTACCCTCAGTGCCACCAATTGGTTGGTATGTTTTTTCTTCAATCAATCAATCGGTGTACAATTACTGAGAAAATTTGTGCACAGAAGAACTAGTGTCCGCCTACGAACAACTATCCTTCTGTAAAGTTCATACTATCTTGTATATTCACACCAACGGCAGCCCACTTGCACATCTGATCCATTCCAAATCTTTTCATCAAACCTTCAAGCTACTAGGATTTTGCTCGAACCAGAGTTTATGAAATGGCACATGATGTTTTTCCGGTTCTTCCTTGGTTTGACTCGGAGCTGGTAAACTGCGCCAACTCTGAGTCCAATGGGTACTCCCAATAATTAAAGGCAAGTTGGGACAAGTTATATGGCGCTGGGGGGTTGTTGCGGACCGAATACAGCACCTACTTATCGTGCCGGGGGCATGAGGAACCGTAGAGACTCCCACTGCCTTGAAGGCAGTGGTCAGGACTCTAGGGGCGGAGCTGCTTTTACTCAGGGGTCAGTATGGCTCTTACGTTGGCTCCGGGGCACCCGGAAGCGTCGAAAATCATTGGGTTTCTATTGAGGGGGCTGTATCTTACGGATCTGGTGTGAAGGATGATGGGGAGATCGCCGGTGTGATAGTAGGTGTCTTGGATGTTCTCAGTCGGTGCTACTGGAAGGGACTTATCAAAAAAATTCCAGGGGTCCGTGGACCGGTAGTGTCGCATTCCGAATCACTGCGGAAATTAGGTACCAGATTGACGGTATCAAAATCCAGAACGAGTATGTATACGTTTCTCCGCTACCCTTTGCTAGATACCATCGTGTTCCTGGTGCACTAATTTTGTACTAATTTTGTACTATTTAGAACCTTTGGGTATATCTGTGGAGAAACAACTGACCCAGTAGTGCCCCGCGCTGATTTGGTTTGTTTCGTTTGTTTCGTTTTCCTGCTGAAAACATCATGTCCTCGCGATTGCCTTGATTTCTTGAATGCTTTAAACCTGGAGTTTGAGGAACGAACGTTCACGACTGAGAACGTCAGAATATACTCAAACTTGAAGACCTAGAACAGAAGACTAATCTACCCGTTAAGATCAAGATCAAGAAGACCTTGAAGGATAGGAGAACAGAGATGTTGCATGAGCGTCTGACACAGCCTTGTTGAGCTCTGCCTGAAGCATAGTAGCAACATTGGGCTGGCGAGACATTCCCTAAAGGAAATAAAATATATCATGAGCCGCCAAGATACAGTGTTCTCAAATTCATCAAGTGTCCCGATGCGAGCCCAGTGGTAAACGCGTTCGTTAATACCTTGGGGTTTATATTTCGCCAGTGTGTGGTGATGTTACAAAACTAGATGGAGACTCAGATGTCTTAATCTGAGGGACCTTGTAGCAAAAGTAAACGGGCAACACTCCCGTGAGCAAACTTATGGAGTGTTGACTTCCATTATCATTGATATGGATTTACCTAGATATGAAAGGTAGAGAAGCAAGAATATAAGAGGTGCACATCCCTATTTTGATACTTATAACTCGCAATGAGCATGATTTTTGAACGACAACTCAACAGTTCAGGTTTATACGGTATTGAAATAGTTCATCTCGGATTCAGGTGTCTGGGCGTTATTAAGCTATTACAGTAGCTCAGATATGGTACATCTAATAGAAGGAGTTAACGTACCCAGTCCCTGAGTAAACCCAGGATCAAGGGAAGACCTTCAGCATTCTCGCCAAGCTTGATTTCAGGGGTTCGGCCGTATATGCCACTATCCGAGCCTACCTGGCGATAAGTGAAGAACATCCACGTTGTACCGTCAGTAAGGGCACATCTTGTACATTCCAACCTTCAAGACAAAATATGGATAACATTGCCAAGTAGACGAACCAATCACATACTCGTCCCGTTTACAGATTGCAGCAGCAGCCAAAACAACCTCCGCAGTATGGTGTTCTTGCATACAAAAAAAATTCTTTGCTTCGAATATCTTGAAGGTACTCCTTGGGACTTCTCTGTTTGCGAGAATTCCAAATGGATTCCAGAGCATAGTATCTGGTTACATAGGATAAGATAAAGCAAGAGAATGGATAGCTCTCTCACCCATATGTCCTTTGGGGTATTTCGCAATGAGATAATCTATCCCATCATGCGCACTTTTTCTATCGAATTCAGGCTTCGATGAGGTTTCGGGGATAGTGATCACGGCTTGAGTGTCGTCGGTCTCCACCGAGGCCAAGTGTAATAAAATAAGATCAATTGCCATCGGTGATCCACCCTCGGTCTGAGCAGATGTTTCGATTTAATTAGCCTCGACGGCGGAAAGCGAGGACGTACTTCGGCAATGTGTTTCAGACCAGAACATATCATACTCTTTGTGTTCTCGATAGACATAAAATTGTTTTCAACCAAACCATGCTGGGCTGCGCTAGCTTCTCCACCTTCTTTCCAATGTAGACTCCGATAAGAGATCCCAGCCTCGATTAGGTCGTAAATAGTTTTCATTTCCACGTCATCTTCTTCTTCTTCGCCAGAACTCATGAGGCCTACGACTGCCTTTAAAATGGTCTTCAATTCGGCGATGGAGAGATCAGGAGGCATTGGTGAAGAGGGGTCAGAGGCAAACCGCTGATTCACTTCCGATGATGTCACGATATTTATCCGCATCCTTTTCGAGCGAATTTTGACTGGTATCCTTTTTGAAGTGAACTTTCCGCGGCCTTTTTCATCTGCACACTCCTCATTCAGCCCAAAAACATAGACCACCTGTATAATAAAGCGGGAAAGAAAGCAGGAATTATGGGTGGAGGTGAGCAAGGAGGAAACCTGGGGATGTTTACTTTGGAGGTACGACGGATAGTGCTCCGACAAAGCCTGATCTTTCCGGATCCTCTAAGAGAATATGATGCGGGATTGTCCATGGAAGGGAAACTTGAGAACGTTCATTTGCTGGATTGGCCCAGGGATTAGCGAGGTCGGAATGTTGAGGTTAATGCCCTTAGGTGATTTCTAGTACTGTAAACTTTATGACACTTGTGTTTTCTGATCAGTGCTGTCATCAAAAGTTTTGACGAAAGCCAATCTACACTAGTTGCGGGATTCCCGGTATGGGCTTGCTGTCGTCGCGTCTTTGTAAATATTTGACAGCATTTCTTACCTTTCACTAACTTACATGATGATGATGCCAGCAGCCATTCCTATGTGAAGCCTACGGTTCCAAGCACTGCGATGAACTCTGCCACCACCACAAACTCTCGCGTTAGACCTCAACCTAGCTCTCATCGTTAGGTAAGGAATTCGTCGGACCAGCGTTTGTTGAGGGGGCGAGGCATGATCGAGACCAGCCTTTCTCGATCCCTTTGAAGAACCCGGTGTCCCTCAATCCAAATATCAGCGCCGGAGCAAGAATGCCACCCCGACAGCGTTGCTCAAGTGCTGACCAAGTGCTGACTTGGACCGACTCAAAGTTTGAATCTGGCTCAATTGGACAAGAGGTCATATTCATTGCTCAATTGATCATTCATTTTCTGGAAATATACAGAATTCGAGTAGATATTCTGAGGTCTATGATTATCGACATCTTCTTTGTGCTGAAGCAGCCCTCATACAGCGACAATCGATGTCGTCTTTGGAGGCACCAATTGCGAAGCAATAACGTCAAGGAATATCCCAGACATTGCTCAACACCCCTTTCAATATCTTCCTCTAAGATTACAATTCGAACGGACACTGTTACATATCTTTACTTGTTTCATGTATAGCCAGATTATTGTTATATTCCAAGACTTTCCCGATGGCGCCCTCTATGTCCCTCCCTCTCTCCAGGCTAGTTCAGGGGAGTGATTTTAATCCAGAAAACATCGGCGAAATTTGAGCACTCACCCATGCACCAAAAAAGCGTACCATACGCTGGACACAGTCCCCACAGTTCAATTCCGTTACCCTCAAGATAGACTTTGTCGCTTTGCCCAAGTTGCACCAACGCATCTCGATATGGTAGTGACAAAACCCCCACTGAGAAACAACGCCAGCTTGCGACACTCAACTCCTCCCCTTGTGCACGACAAATATTAACTCTGTAGTGAAATTCTGTTTCACCAGGTGAGAAAAGAACATCCATTGTTTTGTAGCCAATCGGTTTATGCTTTGGGTTACATTTGGTCCTTATCGTTATCTGGATACTGGACCAAGTGATCACGATCGTATTGTTCAAGACCTTCATAATAGCGCCTATTGGGCGAGTGTATATTGTTAGCATGGGCCTTAAGTAGAAGAAACGTATAAACTTTAAGATAATCGATTAATCCCTTTGTTAGTGTGCGTAGAAACCCAAGTGGCCGAAAAAACCTTTGGTTGAGATTTGTGGATGGGTCCTGCGTAGCTATCAGAACCTGTGTAGCTGTGGGTGCAGTCATCAGGTGTGTTTTCCATCAATTACAGCGTAACCTTGTGTAATCCTTTGTGAAGTTCAAATCGTTGAATTCGGCAAGATAATCGCGCATTATCATTCTGGAATGCGCACTTGAGTTTACGGCATTGATCCAGTAAATTATTGACTATTATCAAGTCAAGTTCCGACCCATAAACAGGCTGTTTCATACACATCAGAAAATACTTGACGTTCCCTATTATAGGTCACCATAATATTGCGAATCATTCTCGTCCACCGACTGTCTACCAATGGCCGTCGCAGTGCAATGTAGGGATTCCAGAAGTAAGGATACCATCCGGCATACTCCCAGTCAATGATCCCAGAGATATGCCCATCGTGAACAAGTATGTTTTCTGGCACAAGGTCTCCATGCGAGAAAACATGAGGCTTTTTGTCATCGAAGATATTACTATCAAGCGGCTTGAAAACAGTTACATCTGTGGCTGTATTAGTAGCGTCGATAATCCAAGTGACGAATCCGAGAGTAGTGGTGGCTTTCCAAGAACCAAGATATTCCGCTGCAAATGGATGGAAGTCGAGGAAGTATGTGGGTTTCCCTACCATTCCCATGGGCCCATGCGTGTCTAATGAGGAAAGCTGAGAGAAGATAAGCTGGAGCTCCTTCTCAATTACTTGTAGCTTCTCAGCATCAAGAGTTGGAAGTAACTTGTCGAGGCGTTCACCCTGAATTCTATCCTGGACAATGTAAGTGACAGAGGTCGCTTCATCATATAGAGTTGCGTGAATTCGAGCCACGGGGATCGATGTACATGCAGCAACAAATTCAGTTGCCTCGGCTTCTCGTGCCCTGACAAATGTCCCGAATTTCACTATGCACCCATCGCCGATATCCACAACATCCACGCCATAGTAAACGATACTAATTCGTGTTCCTCGAGATATTTCGGTTTTTACGCGGTCTAAAGTCCAAGTTGTACTCGGTACTAGCCAACATGCATCAATGTGGATAATTCTTGAGAGTTTTATCAGCCTTACATTTGGAGTGACTTGCATCCGTTGTACTTCGAGCGAAGGGCTCAAGTTCTGCGAATTTTGGAGGAGGAAGAGACCTGGGGATAGACTTTCGATACTCATTGTGGTGGTCAAGGATAGAGATGAATATCAACATGTAAACTTGCAAGAGCCGCTAATCAATCAGCCCGTGCGAACCGACAAGTCAATGACATCGATATCGATAAGTCCTCCACCTTGTAGTCTTGCTAGGTTAAACGTTTGAACTCTTGTTCTTTACCTCAGGCTCACTGTACGCGCACGATTTCCTGCACTGAAACGACGTTTATTCAACAGTTGGAAACTATACCGGGAACACGATCACAGGAACGCGATCACAGGATTTCTTGAAAAGAACGGCTGGAAGAAACAAGCTAACCCGACCGTCGAGCGTGGTGGCGACTGCTATCCTCAAAACCGCGAGATCGGGAGAAGATAAGATAGAATATGGCATGATTATAAACGACTCTCCAGGTCAATACTGGTAACACCATCCCCAATGCATTCAAGATTCGGAAGGATAGGCAGCAGAAGGGCATGCATGTTGTATGGCGACCATTGAATATTGAGATCAGAGATGGGGCCGGCAAGGATGTCGATGAGGCTAAGACGGTCTTGAAGGAGGTAGATCAGATGTCCGAGGTGTACCCGACCTCCTAGAGGCATTCCATTCTTCTTTTCCGTTTTGCTATTCTGATATGTAATCGAATCATTATATGGAATTATTGCATACAAGTAAGCTCATTACTATATCCTCTGCGTAGCAGCGTCCATAGCAAGACTTCCGGGCACTTTCGGCATAAGAACCGGATCACGTTCTCTATTCTCATTTTCCCACCATGTATCTTCGTCCCTCTCGACGACTCCTTGCAGCTGGACTGCGCGGTCCACTCTCACCAACATTGCTCAACCCGTCCACAACCAGTCGGCGACTATCCAATCTGCCGCAACCGAAGTCTCTGATGAAAGACCCGGACAGCGAACTCTTCAACTATACTACCGGACGTTTCCTGCAAGTTTATTACCTCTATTCTAGCTCGTAATTTGACGTACTCAGTGCCAACTGCGCTCAACGCCTCCAAGAGCGTCGGCGCGTCTTCAACATCCCAGGACTCTTTACAATCATCACCAAGGCGCTGCATTGCAAGACTGAAGAGATCGTCGGCTTTCGAAAGCTTGCAGAGGGTGGATTCAACCGTACTTTTCTCGTCACCTTAGACACCGGCTTCCAGCTCGTCGCGCGCATACCGTATCCCCTCCTGACTTCCAAGGCATACACTATTGCCAGTGAAGTCGCTACCATGGACTTCCTTCGCTCCAGAGGGCTTCCTATTCCCAAGGTCTACACCTATTCCTTTACGTCAAATAACGAGGCCGAGACGGAATATATTCTAATGGAGTACATCCAAGGCACTGACTTGAGCCAGATATGGTTCGACCTCAAGAAAGATCAAATCAGCTCGGTTATGCGCCAGCTTGCGAAGCTCGAGTCTATTATGATGTCTATCTCTTTTCCTGCTGGCGGCAGTATCTACTACGCCAGAGACCTCAAGGAGCTGTCTGGTAACGAGGGCATCCCGCTCAAGGACGAGGAAGGAGGCAACTCACTCGAAGAGGAGCGATTTTGTTTAGGCCCTGATGTATGCCCACCACTGTGGTATGGACGAAGGGAACAACTGGATGTATTCCGAGGACCATGTACGTCGCACGTCCCCTATCTCTTGTGCCTCTTTTGAACGAGTCGATAACCATAGATGAAGACGCCAGATCGGTGCTGCTCACAGGAGCCAAGAAAGAGCTCGCCTACCTCGACCAGTTTGGTTCACCAAGGATGCCTTATCAACACCTCCGAAGGGAGTACTACAACTACGAGAAGCAGCCACCGTCGGACCACGCAAATAACCTTCGTCGCTATCTCCAAGTTGCACCGTCGCTTGTCCCAGCTGATGCCTCCCTCAGCGCTTTCTGCATTCGCCATCCCGACCCATCCTACAACAATCTCAAAGTTTCAACAGATTCCAGCGGTTTACAGGTTCTTAGCATGGTGGACTGGCAGCACGCTGTTGTCCTACCCCTCTTCCTCCACGCTGGTATGCCCGACGTCATCTCGAACGAAGAAGACGAGGTTTCCCGAAGCATGGTCGAGCCCAAGCTACCATTTGACTTTGACAAGCTATCAGAAACAGAGCAAGAATGGGAGAAGGAGCTCCTCCGTCGTCGTCTTGTCCACTACTATTACAACCTGTTCACAGCAGTGTACAACAGGATCCACCCCAAGGGTCTGGTCTATCCGTTCAATACTTTCCGTCGCCGCATCTTCAATCATTCCATTGCTATTTGGGAGGGTGAGACGATCAAGTTGCTGTATGCCCTGACGGATATGATGCTTGATTGGGAAGACATTGCAAAGGATGGCACGCCATGTCCGGTCCTGTTCACGGAGGACGAGATATTGGCGGCGGAGAAGCTGTATCAAGCACTGGCGAAGGCAGAAATAAATGAGAAGAGGCTCAGGGACCTTGTCGGCTACGGGGACGAGACCTGGGTGCCCATCGCTCAGTATGAGGAAGCCAAGGCATTCGGTCAGGAGATCAAGCAGCTGACATTGAAGGCATGTAAGGAGGACGCAGAGACAACGGCGGAGGTGTACGCTGCAGTCGAGGCAAAACTGGCCCTTGGACGACATAGACGAAGAGGAGTTGGAGGCGTACAAGTAAATTGACTTTCTGAGATGTTCAAATTATCTATCTACTGTTGAATTGATCACCACTCAAGCTTTTCCGCAAGAACTATCAACTCAAAAGTTCTTTTTGACGAGGGACACGCCATCAGCGTTGTTTTTGTTTAGCTCGCTAACGTAGCGAATTTGAACGTTCAAATGAGCCGCACTTGTTTACTCTTCAAGGGATTGTAAATGTTTGTCCTCCTTCGAAAGTATATCTCGGGCCTCGAAATCCAATGGAACAAAATTTGTCGTTCCTTGTACATGATACTGACATCTAAAAGCTGTTCCTTCGTGCACAGCTCATGTTGCCGCAGCCACCGTATGTATCGCGACAGGTTCCGCTTTTATCTCGCAGTGATACAATATGCAACATATACTGACCTCTTCTTGCCGCAACCTCAGGCAAGACTTATCGTTTCCCCACCCACTTTCGCAATGTCCGGCTCCTTTGAGGTGTTGTTGATCTTGCTGGACGTGGGTACTTACTCTCTCTGCTTGTATTTATGCTCCTACTCCAAAGCATATTTCTAGCTCTTTCTTACCACACCCGCGTACCAGGATCACTGATTTTGGGTAGAATGGATGGATTGACGGATTATTTGCGTGTTGTAAGTTCTACCGCGGTTTATACATACCGTTCAACGCCAAGCTATGCATGCTATCCAGTTTATGAATTCTCAGAAAGGGACAGGCGAGGATCTTCGTTACTTACAAGAAAATTCACTTTCATCGACGGTTCATTTTTAATCTAGGAAATGGTATTAGTTGTCAAGTGAAATCATGTATTGGGGCTATCATGGATATATGGGTATTGTACGCCCTTTGGATACGACAAGTGGAATAAATATCTCAACACTTCCTCCTCAGTCCGAAGCCGTCACCAAAGTGACAGGCAATTCGACGCTACCTACCAGCATCGTGCTACCAAAGCTGTCTGTCGTCTCAACACGCGTTGTGAAAAGGACAACCTGCCACTCAGCCCCAGGAGCACTTGCAAAGAACGCCGGATCAAACTTGTTATTAGAGGTTTGAAAAAAATTGGTTAGGATCGTAGAGTAGGTTCGAAAGGGTTCGGATGCTTACGGTGACATTGAAAGAGTCGACTTGATTCGCGGGGACGTCACGACGAGCAAAGTAGACGGTAGGAATGAACCTGCGGGGTTTCAGAAAACAGGCTTCAATTTGTGTGGGGTGGACACTAGGCTTACCCGAGCAAGTTAGGATCGGTTGGGTCCGCTGTGGCTTGAAGGACATAGTCCGAGAAAATGGCTGGGACACCAAAACTCTTGGCCAGAGCAGGTGAAGTTGGCGTTGAAGAGAGTTGGCTATGCGTGGTGCGAATGTGTTAGGATCGAAAACAGAATATTGGGTTGGTTTGAAAGTACTTGCCTCGCCTAACACGATTGGGTTTGGGAAGGTGACGGTACCAAAGCGCGCTGCATCGTCGCAGCTCTGTTGAGCAGATGCGGAGCCAAAGAAAGCGGCGGCAGTAGCACTGATAGCAAGGAGAGAAAAGAACATCTTCAAGGGCTTTTGGTGGGAGGCTTGATTAGCGATGTGTACAGGAAAGTAGGAGATAGCGGTACTTACTGGAGTAGGAGAAGTGAAGGGGAAATAAAGGACTGAAGGTGATACTTATCAAGCCTCGTCTTTGTGTCCTTTTATACTTTGCAGGCTCACCACTGACCTTGTTTCAACCTCGTTATCACACTCGGATGACTTGCCGCTGAAACCAGGTTAAAAATAGGCGAACCTCCCGAACTGTGGTGTTTCGGCTTGAGCCCATCGTCCTTCAGTCCCAACAACGGTTATCGAACCCCGTTCATTTGGCTGGAATCAATGACCGACGGCGAACGGTCTCCGTAATGAAGCGGTTGGCAATCAATGATTCCGGATGTATCGATATTCAGAATAGAAACTAAATTTATTCGGCCAATTATGAGCCTTTGAATGGGAGATAATGTACCTGAACAATGTTGTCGCGGGAGAAATTTATTATTTCATTCTCTTCCGCTGGTCGCTGATAACGAAAATAACAGGGAATGCCTGTGTTCTACGAAAGGAAAAGCAACCAAGCCTTGTAAGCAGATAGTTGACCTTGAGCAGACTGTAACTTGAGGAATGTAAGCAGTACTACGTGCTTTCGAGGCAACCGGTGTGAGCGTGTACTTTTGCAACGTCCAGGGCAGCTTGTAAGGCTGTTTAACACGGTTGGGATGGTGACAGACGAGTTCGCAGGGTTGCTATCATTATTGCCAAATTGTCGGATGAAGAAAAAGAGAGGGACGGAAGTGGGACGGAGGAGCGAAGGAAGATGGATCTAGAGTTGAACGTTGATTAATGATTGGCGAGAGCAAATTCAAGGAGCGAGAGTAGAACTTACCTCGAATAGTACTTCCGCACAACGTTCTTTTGTCCCCTCAGCCCAATTTTCAATATCCCCTGTATCCAGAACCGTAGGTGAAACAAAGACTGACGTCCGTCAAAGATCCACGCGAGACTATAACCTCAACTTCAACAGCGTTGCTACAAGAATAATTGGGGAAGTACACCTGCGAGGTAGTTGCGAGGCGAAGATGTAAAAAGACTAGGATACGGGTTGGTAAGGAAGAAGCCTGGCAAGGAGAACTGAACATATTAGCCGTAGAGTCGCGAAATAAATGACCGTGTTATGGTGATGAGAGCAAAACGCCCATCAAGACTACACTTCCTGAATGATGTGTTGGAAGGCCTCTGTTAATAAGGGATTGGGGCGTTGTGGGCTTTAGTCCGGGTGTTTAGAGCGTTGAGACCATGGAAATGGAGAGCGGCGTAGGCAAGAAAGTGTCTGTCGAAAGAGTCGTCGCAGAGCTGTGGTGAAATCATTAAGAACAACTACAGATCTAGTATACATAGGCAGTGACGTACTTCGCTTCAGCTACCGCTGTCCGCCGACATCCAGTTATAGCTTTCCCAAGGTTGGTTCCAGTGCGACCTTTACTATCCAAATACCTTCGCAGCTCTTCGCGAGACCGCACTTGGCTTCTCTTCGAGTTTCCAATGGGTCCAACAGAGAGTTTTGAAGTAATAAGCTTAGTATCTGGAGTAAGAACTACGATGAAGATGATCCAACCGTTCGATATCAGTGAAGGTATAGTCAAAGGATATATTACAAGGTTTGTCATACCCTCTGACTACAATCCCTTTGACCTTTTCCTCTTCCTCCCACTTGCATCGAGGAAACACCCCGGCAAGCGTCGAAAACGAGGATAGTACTTGAAACTCGTTTCGAATTGACCAATTTCAGAGATTTCCTGTTCAAGTCGATCAAGGCAGAATGAGGCTCGTCGAAAGACCCGCTGCAACAGGCGGGAAAGAGTTATGTACACGTTGGACCCACACGTTGAAAAGCGAGTGGTAAATAAAAGGCGAGAATATGATAAGCGCTCGTTATATGAGCGCCTGGTATTGATATATCGACATAATCCCTTGTTGGTGTCCAGTTCGCCTCGGAAATCCCGGCCTGAGGCCTGCATGCGGGAGCTAGCAAGTGCAAAGGGAGTGATTTAAGCGCCTATCATACATTCATCTCTTCTATCTGACGAGGCTTTCACATTCTACAGCGTAACATCGATAAAAATTATGTGATGTCTTTCTCTTTTGCTTCCTGTTTCTGTCTCATCTTCTTTGGCTATCGGTATCTTCTTATAACATCTATCAGTTTATTTAATGGTGCCTCGAAATTCTTGTGGACGGACCTGCCAGGTCGATTGAACTAAACTCAGTCTCTATCCTTTCAGCGGCAAGTTATTTTACCAGCGATATGGCTGGATGGTACGTCGGTTGTGGTATGTCAACAATGTCAGGTACGTCGTATTTTACCAATCCATCCAAGGTCCTGCGTCAGCTCAGCCGCACTCAGCAGACCACACAACGCATATGCTTTCAGCGGAACATTCTGAGTCGGCGCTCTCTTCTCCAGTGAATTGGCTGAATGGTATGGTCGTGGTCCAACTATAATTGCTTGTAGACTCATAGCCGGTATCGGTGTCAGCTTTGTTACCACCGCGATCGTTCTTTCTATGTACTCCTCCAAAAATAACAGCTTTGTCCTCCTTCCTATCTCCTGTGTTGACTCCACCACCGAAAACGTACCGAAAGCAGCTCGTATCAATTTCCCACTCGTTTATAACTCACTCCTCGCTATCCTTCTCCCGAAGTCACCAATACCTCACTAAAAATGGCCGAATAGGATACCAGACGTGTGCCAGTACGGGAATTCACAATTCACCAAGAACAAAATTGTATGCACCATACTTACTTCAAAGTTCACGGCGCTTATCTCTCCCTCTTTTGAATTGGCTCGTCGCCTCTCTCCTCGCTTACCGACTGCTTATACCATTTGCATTAACGTCGACGCATGGCAAGGCGGACATCCATATCTCTTTTGTAGTTACATGCCAAGATACTGACTGATTTGGATAACCTCATGAACATTCGACCACGCCCTCTCCTCTCCTTTCAGCTCGGAGTTTCCAAGCATTAACAAACTGGATTAATCAAACCATTGACTTTGCTTCGGTCCTTCAATGACTTTCGAAGGATAACATGTAACATACCGCAACTTTGACGATCTGACCTCTAGTGAAGCATCATCGACATCTTTCAATTTATCCCTTTGGACGCGTATGGAGTGGAATCTGAGCAGCTTTCGTGGACGGCATTCATGTTGGCTTCACCAACGGCGCCGCAATGGGAACGCCGAGTGATTCTGTTGGGTCTTTGGGCTAGTATAGTACAAGCATCAATGCGTCTGTTGAGCCAGTAGTACTAGGAAGTAAATGTACGTGTTTTTTTCATGGCCATCGAATTGGATAGCTTAACTTCGGTAACCTCTCGAACACTTACTTGCCCTAGCACCACCACTTTCCTCAACAGACACCTCTTTGACTCAGACTTGATAGTCACTGGTCAACGTTTCAACTGGTCATCCACAACCGAAATTCCGCTGACCATCTTCTATCCTGGTTGTCCACGATGCAAGTAGATGTCGGATATCGACCGCGTTACCTGTTGTGTTACCGTCTTGAGCCTACACTGATAACCTCATCTTGGTCCACGCCAACATAAGCTCAAAGCCCGGGCGGCCAGTACTAACGATGTCCCCTCTCCCCATTTTTTTATTTTTACGGGATTTCGACATGAACAGTATGAACAGTAGCTGCGGCAGTTTGAACCTCTTTTGTTGTGTCTGCTTCATCTTCTGGTTGGCATCCATGAATGTCGACGTCGCCGGAAGGCCATTCCCTTACCTCTGCGATATCCCGCAATTCCCTTGTTGTTTGATGGGACAGTGGAACTCCTCGTTTTTACCAACCATGTGCAGGAATCTTGGCGATTTGGGAACCTTCTTCGGATCTATACCCCTTGCCTGCATCACTTACATACGTCGAATTTATCATTAATTGAGCTAGCGGTACTAGGAGGCGAACATACGTGTTTCCTTCGTCACCGCTTTCTGCGATACTAACCAATTTGGATGGCGTATCCTCAAGATCCGTCAAAGACGCCTCACCTAGACAAGTTCAACTTGACGGGTATACATACTCAATCGAAAACCAGTTTTTTCACTTCTCCTCTGCTGATCGGCTCAGCTCCAATCTGCCACTTGGTCGTCCAAAGGGATAACCACACGAGTAGATTCGATGATGGGTCTACTGCTGGGGTCTGCTTCCTATCGGGATGATTGGGATGACCCGATCGCACCTTTGCCCCCTTGCTATGGGTTGAGACCTCGAACTAGAATGAATCATGCTAGACCTTTGTCTGCTAGGGTGATGGCTCTGCAAGAACCACTACTGATCACCGGTTGTTTCGAGGAACCCTGTACATCTACCACAACGGCCTCATCTAACTCCACGTGAGCTCAACGTCCGCATAGGTAATGCCCCCAATGTTCGCTCCGCTCTCCCACATTTTTACGGGATTTCATCATGAATAGTATAGGCGTGGCGGTTGACTCTTTTGCTGCTTCTGTTTCGTCTTTCGAATATCACATTGCCGGATATTTCGGATAAAACTACTGAGAAACCCCAATTTTTGCAGAAACCCAGGGTTGCTCCGGAAACCCTCTCGAAAAGACTGATGGGGTTTCTGGTAGCCGGCCGGTGACCGGCCGTGCGCTTCTAGCGCTTGTCTAGCGCTAGTCCGACAACCTTCGACGCGAGAGTTAGTCGCGGCGGCCTAGAAGGCCCAGAATACACTGGGACTTACTGACAACACGAAGACTTGGGAACCTTACAGATAGTAGCTCTTGACAAAAGCAGAGAGCTCAGAGAAAACTTTGTAGTACATACTTATACTATGTACACGAAATATAACTCAAAAAAATCAGTGTCCGAGAAGCTGCACTGTGTCATTCTGTGAGTCTCCGCTGACAGATTGAAACTTGAAGTTTTCAGCTATACAATCATTGAGTCAATGGCAACATTTCACTTGCGATCTTACGAGTCGAAAAATCTCGGGGAACGCAGTTCTTGCGCAGTTCAGGACCCAGGCGACTCGGAGTCCATGAATCGCTGCAAATCTGTGAAAATATCTTGTCGCTTCTCGACAATTAGCCCTATACAGACTCGGAATAGTAACCATTTTGAGCCTGTATACTTATTTGTACTTATTCATTGGCTATCATGCCATATAAGAGTTATGGGCATGTATTAATACTACTAGTAGTACTACAAGCGTCACTGCATTAATGTTCATTGGCAGGAAGGCATTTTATTCAACCTCTCTGCACTCTTCAAGTTATTCAAGATGAAATGCCATTTGACAAGACTGCAAAGCTGAATGAGATGAATATCCCAATGATCTTTTTACCCAATTCATACTTGTTTTGAGCATCCGAGTCGTACTTTTGATCCAGGGCGATTGGTTAATTGCTTTGCTGATTCTCTATGCCGCGAAGAATGTTTGATTACGGGTTAACAGACAGGTACAAGGTCAGCTCTACCAGGCTCTATCTCATTCATCGTCAGCGGCGCCGCTCACTTTCATCTCCTTTTACTCTTCGCAACGACTTCGCAAAATTGATGGCACTAATTCGGTGCCCGGTATTACTAATCCGGGGTCTGGCCGCAACAATCATGGGCTCCTGCATAGTCAAAGGGTTTCTCTGATGGGTTTCCATGTGAGTTGGGGTTTCTCAATAGTTTTATCCGGATATTTCTACTTACATTGTAAATGACATATTCCTTTCATCCTCTCCCATGATTACGTCGTTGACGGCGTATTTGTCTGTTGAAAGCCTCTCTTCGCCACCGCCACCCTCAATGACAATGATTCCATAAGACAAAATAAGTATATGGATCGGATCCAAGAAGCTCTCCAGACTCCATGGAACATCAAGCTCAAGCTCAAGTCCCAGCTCTTCTAGCTCTGCGAATGGAGTCCATAGTCGAATCCATGGTCGGCTGTTAAAGTAAATCCAAACGGAAGACTGCGAGTGAGGTATAGTGGGATGGTTTTGGTGGCGGTGTCAACGGTATCGCTGCATCAAATTTTCACAGAGTTCCAAGTTGCCGTCGTAAAACTCGTATTACTCCTCTGAATCGGTTCCTAAGACAAGCCTTTGTTTTTTGGGCATTTTTGGGGTCATGGACATCATTGGGTCATTTCTTGTTCGGTAGGCATGCTAGCTAGCCTTCGTGAAGACCCGATTGAATCATGAGACCTGTTGAACTAGACATACTACTTATATGTCAGTTCCTATCCACGCTGCTTGTACGTCTACACATCACTTATAAACTCGTAAACAAGTTTAGCAGATAGGCCTGACCCATGACATACCCATCAGTGAAATAATCGTATTGTGTCGATTTCGTATCTCACTAGATATCGAAATGCATGTAATTAAGTACTATGGTTCTGTCCGAGCGTTGTGTGACTTCATGTGGGAAACCACTCAGAGCGGTGGATAATCAATTGATATCCTTTGATATCTTCACTAATTCGGGGCAATGTGGCGCAATTTTTTCACTCATTCCTGCAGGCAAAAGCGACCAAAAATAATTATTTCATAACAGTCTACAGAGGAAGAAGCGAATAGAAAATACCATTACCAGGAAGGCATTGTTACAACCAAGGTAAGCTATCTTAGGATCTCCGACATACAGTATTGGCGATAAATGGCGTATGATGAACGTACAGTTACCTACATGTGAAAAATTCTGGGGTTTCGTTTTTGAGAAGCGATGTCAAGAGCGTTTTACTTAAAATCCATCCCTCTTGCCCCACCACTCTTCACCCCAACTCTTCACTTCAAGTTTATCTCAATCAAATGTCTTCTTCGAACACTAACTTGCTTTCGTGCGTTCTCCCCGGTGTCACTGCGCAATTTGCTCATCTTCATGCTCCCCAGTGATACAAAGGTTGCCGCCCCTGCGTACGTTGTCTTCCCCACAACTTCTTCTTATATTCATTCTACAACTGTTTCACCGGCAGTGACAATGCAGAGAACAACGTGGCCAATTTGCAACATGTTGCTACCCTCGTAAAGGCTCTCAAGGCTGGCACACAGTTGGACAAGTCAAACGACGCCATCCGGAAAGCTGTGATGGAAAATGCACACTCGCGCGATGCCTTCATGAAAGCTGTCATGTCAGACAAAACATTGGCAAAATTGTATGGCTTTACTGTATGTTTCATGAGCATTCCTGACCTGTATATTTTTGTGTAGGTGTGCCAACGTAGTTGAGATCACCAGGTATGTCGTGTCGCTCTTGGAAGGCCTTTGCCATCACCTTATTATTTCTCAATGCTAGTGATCATGTCGAGGCAGCTACGGACGAACCGTCGTATGTCATTCCAATTTATCTTTCACGTAATACACTCTCATTTCCTTTATCAGTCGTCTTGAGCGACACCTCACTCCACCCCTTGGCACCAGGGGCTTCATCCAGTAAACGTTTTCCATATGTTTGTATTGCTGAATGCTGAATAATTTACAGCTTAAGACAGACGCTTAACCACGCTGGTCACACTTGGACCGTGGACGTATATGCCTACCGTCACGCAGAATCAGAAGAAGTTACTGTGGTAATAGTACATTCAGGTATCACTCACAACGAGGTGTTCTTTGAGATGAACTTTGGAAACTCTCCGGAAGGGATTCACAATCCGGTGACATATGATTCTGAAGTTGGGAATGGCAATTACTCCTGTATGTTTATCATCCACTACGCTGCAGGAATACATTTTCACCTGGGCATCTTTAGACCACATTGAATATGTAGACAATATTAACATGATAGGACCAGATGGGCGGAATCCTATTGTTTTTAGAGCCATATATAAAGACACATTTATTGGCCAGGAGATGGGCAGGAGGTACGATGTTCCTAGTATGAGGTTTTCACAAGTAAGTTCAACACCTTAGTTGACACTGTTTCTGTGGCCATGCTGATAACTTTAAAGCTCGCCGGTCCAATTCACGGGTTGACCCTCTATAACGCTTCATTCAGAGTTGGCACTTCTGTCGACCTTTGTAAGTCATTTCCTGATCCAGGTTTTTTAACATAATCAATAAATCCTCCTTGTAGGGCTAACCATGATCACCGCCCCATTTAATCTTGGATACTTTATTACACTCACTGTGTAAATTTCTTTCGGGATTTGACTAATGGCAATTGCAATTGCTAGTTTGCTACTTCTTAAGACAGTTTTACTTTGTACTCCCTTCTTCGAGCAATGAATTTGAAAAAGTTCACATGAAAGTACACAATGATAGGCAATTCGACACTACCTACTAGTGTCGTAGCAAAAGGAAACAAGTCTCGTATAGTGACTAGTCGTGCTTGAGCACGCTCAGATAACTTGTCAGTATAAGAGAGAGACCAAAAATCGATAGTTAGAAATAGAACACAGAGGGATGTGAATACACAACGGCTTATCATTGAAGACTTGATCTTTACATTCTGGCTGGCTACTATGGCTACTAACATCCAGAATAGCTTGTAAGGACGAAAAGAGGAGTTTCGATGACAGACGAATTCGCAGGGGTGGTATTATTTGCCAGACTGATGAAGAGAGGGATGGAGGAGCGAAGGAGGATCGATTTAGAGCTAGTCAGGGAGAACAAACTAAAGGACTGAGAGGATTTCATCGCTCACCTCGCATACCCTTGCATAATTCCTGCCGTACCCTCGATCCAATATTCCTTTCAATATCCCTTATAATCGGAACCGTAGCCAAAACCAGCATTGACGTCCCTCGATGATTCATCTGCGAGACTAACTCTTCAACAGTGTTACTATGGGAATCATGGGGAAGTACACCTGTGAGACCAGGATAAGTGTCGGTAACGAGGCGAGGAAGAAAGCTGGCGGGAACAACTGAACATATCAGTTGTAGAGTCACAAAATAGATGACTGTTATAACAACGAGAGCAAACACTTACCTCGACCTACTCCGGAGTAATGTTTAATTGTAAAAGGCTGGACCTTACCACTCAAAGATAAACTAGAAAGCCTAGGTTCTATTAAATTAAATTGGTGCATAGTTGTACCGTACATAGAGGGGGAATTCGAACGAACGAACAAACAAGTTTGATACACCCAAGATACACCTATCCCCATCAACCCCTTTATCCGTCCCCGCACCACCACGACCCGAGGTATTTCAGCTGTCTCTATCCCCTTCACCTTCACCTTTCCCTGCCCCCTCCCCTCCGCTGCCTCCATCTCCTTCGCTTTGACGGGTGATACCTTGCCGTCCCTCGTCTCAATAGTAATATGCAACCGCGTCCTCCTCCCCAAGCTTCGCAACAAACTCATTACGCATCTGTAACTCATACTCATCCTGACCCTTACCCTTGTCCGCGCCTACATCTAAACTCGCAATCTCGAACTCTCACCCGACTCCGAAACCCTGATCCCCTCTACCACAACCGCCATGATCCTCTCATTTCACCCAACCCACTTCAGCTCCATCTTGAACATCGGCGGCCGCACTGAGGCATGTATCTCCATACACCTCTCCCACAGGCCCTTCTCATGCACAGTAATATGAGGGCGTCTACTAACACGTTTCGCTTGTTTCAGATGCGCAGCCCCAGCTCCCTGTGAACCCCATCAACAGCCCCAACAGCCGCCTTGAAACTCTGTTGCAGCTCCATCTCGATGAGCCCATCAACCTCCTCCGACGCAAGATCCTCGGTCTGCATGATAAACATGCACAACTCGTCTTCGTGTGAGCGGTTGTGCGAAGCGGCGTTGACTGTGAGAGTCTGGTTTCCTCCGCCGGCAAGGACGTGGTCGGCGCATATGCGGTGGATGGTGCTTTGTGAGTGGGACGCGAGAGACCAGTTTGGGGCGAGGAGACGGATGGGAGGGGTGTGTTTCCTGGAGAGGGTGTGGAGAGCGGTGTGGTGTTGGATTAGGTGGTTGTTTCTGAAAAGAAGTTGATGTTCAGCGAGAGAAAAGAGATATCGTGATTCGTGATACGTACTTGTCTGCGAATACGACTTGGTTTGGTTTGAGAGGATTCTCGACGATCTTGAGGAACACCGGCGCGGTTTTTTGTGGCATGTATATCATCGTTCTAGGTATGTCCGAACTTGAAAATGTGCGCAAGAGCAACTGCAACGGAGGTTTTGCCTGTCAAGGCTTTTAACGTTTTAAATTTTAACGTTTATGTAACTCGTGGAGGATTAGTAGTGCTCACCACAACAAGGTATAGCAACAGGAACGATGATAGTTTTCCTGAAAGTCTGCTTCCCTTCTCGTTTCGTCCACAGGCTCGGTCTTTGGATCCTTTTCGAAAGATAAATCCCGTTTTGACCCTTCCAACCACGTCAGAAACCTCTCCCTGCGACAAGCCACTCTTCTCCAGCCTGTGAATGAATTTTTTCTCCGGGTTTCCAACGAGGCCAACACAGTGTTTCGAAGTAATGAAAAGAGTATCTGGAGTGAGAGCTTCGATGAAGATGATACAGCCATAATGGAAGTGTGTATGCATATGGCCAGCTGCGTGTGTTTTGAGAGAAAACAACTAATCAATGAAATGACTCGGAATCAGATTGTAAGATATATCGAAACGCACCAACAAAATTTATCATATCCTCCGACTACGATCCTTTGACCTCTTCCTCCCTCTTCCACCGAGAAAATACTCCAGCAAACAAGGATAATACTTGAACCTGTCCCAATCTGACCAATTTCAGTCGATCAAGTCATAACGAGGTTCGTCGTAAGACGCGCCGTCACAGGCGAGAAAGAGTTTCGATTGTACGCGTCGGACCTGCATGCTCGTTTGAAAGCAAAAAGCGACAATATGATAAGCGCTCATTTTCTGAGCGCCTATTACAGAATCATGGTCTCCTGCTCGCCTTACTGTGTCGACGTACACTGGGGACTGGCTCACATCACACTTTCGTTGGTACCCAATTCGCCTCGGAAATTATCTCCGCTATCTGTCTTTTCCTTCTCCTTGAGTCACCTTGATATTTTGTATGACTCCAGACTGTGTACAGGTGCTTGAGAGGGCTTAAAGGCTCTCGGTCATCCAGGGAACTCAACGACAAAGTAGCCGATATTCTGGCCGGCCACGAGTACGAAAAAAAAAACAGCTCAGCGCTCAAGTGCTTGATATCGGTGCTCCACTGGACTAACTTTGGAATATTTATCAGATCCTTGCTGCCGTCGGTCGATTTCAAGTACGTCCTTTCTCTCTGTGTCTCTTTTTGTTCACATCCAAGACTACTCCGTATGCTTAGAAACTCATTCTGTGAACAGTGCAATCTTCCCAATCGCCATTCAATCTCGCGACCACTGCATCGAACTGCCGATAAAACGCTATCATCATCACGTACATGGTACACCTGCGACGAAGGTTATCTCTCTAGGTATGGGGCTTCCTCTTTGGCTACTTCACTTACGTTGTTCCCAAGACGAAAGGATTCTGTCTTGGACAGGTAGACCAGACTACAAGCGCCGGGTGTGCCAACAAAGGCGTTCATGCAGGAGAAGGGAAGGTAAAGGGAAGGTAGGGAAGGAGGTGGATATATGATAAGGAGCAGAGTGAAGCTTGAACGATATGTTTTTTTTGGTACATAACCTGTGCTGTGTTACTTTTCGGTTATCGCATTGATAGATGAGTGTTTGTACACCGCTTTACTGCGCTAATGAATGTTTCAGTGTTCTCGTTATGTCATTCGACCACCAATGCTCTGTCGAGGCTGAAAATTCAATTTCTTGCACTGTAATTGTGTCTAATATTCAAGTTGTGATCCTGGATGCTGTATAATAGCAGCGTGAACAATGATTGATCTCCTAGTTCCTGCTTCCAATCTGTTTGCAATCAATTTGCCATTGGCCTTTCGCATCGAGATTCATCACTGACCTGATGTGCAATGTCCAAGTCCTTCGCGTTGTCCTCGTACTTCTCAGTCGAGACAGAATAATATAAGGCTGGACTCCAATGTAGGATGCTTCCAACTTGAACGGGCCACCCAACCATGCAACCATAGATCAATAGAGCTCGTTCCTTCGTTCCCGACCTCCGGTTGGCAGCCTGGTCCAAATCATTCTTCAGATGGGAGAATGGAACGAACATGTATTGAAAAGCAAGGACATAGTGCAGACTTGGGAGTTACCGCTGCATGATTTTAGGGCGGACAGCGAGACTCAAACTTGAAGTCCCCATGTCGTCGGAGGTCATTAGAAGCGAGAGACTTTAGGGCAGACAGCGAAGGTAGGTCATTAGAAGTGCGCTCATTACCGGTAAATTCGTCCCAAAGTTGTACCACCTGAGCTACCTCATATGGTATAGAAAGCAGTTGGTTCCTTGTTCTTCGGCACAGATTGGCACACGTGTAGACCTTATATGAACTGCCACTTGAAGTTTTGTTTTGTTTCAACCGCCTTGCTACGAACCACCATGTTGTTCGAAGATCCCAAGTAGGCCTTCAAAGTCTCCTCGTTGTCTTGATTAGTGCTAATCATCATGGGTAGAGATCAGGAAAATATGTCCGGAACGGATACGCCTGCCAGGCGAGATGCCTTTCTTTTGGTGTTTTCGTAAATTCAGCTCACACTCCGATAGTATGTTCACTAATGCTTCCAACTTCACCATGGTAAATCCGCAATTCACCATTAACAACTCCGGGAGTAAGCGCACCTTAATTGTCCTTATCGATTCTTCAAGTAACAATTGAAATGAAGATACCACTGATGTGGCCGCTATTCGGAATTGGTTGAAGGCGCCTGACCCCTCTACTAATTTTGTAGCAGCTTCTGACAAGAGAACACCCGGTACTGGGGATTGGATACTGTCTCATCCAGAATATATCCAGTGGTGCCAGGGTAAACCTGGGATCCTATGGATACAAGGCAAAGGTGAGATGCTTTAATTGCCTTTGAGTTTTACATAGCAAATTTAACAAGAACTATATAGTGGGGTCAGGGAAAACTATCCTCTCGTGAGCATGACTAATTCCTCATTGCCTTGATATCTAACATGCATCATTAGCACATATATCATCAAAAAATTTGCAAGCTAATTCTACACTCAGATGCTACTATTACTATTTTGATAACCGTGATAACTTGAAGACAAAGACAACTGCCCGTGGGGTTCTTCAATCACTTTTGCTGCAGATGGCCACAAGGTCTGAGGGTGTCCATCCTGCTCTGCATGCACATTATACAAAGTGCAATCAAGGTGGTATGGAGCCTGCAACGGAGGATTTGATGTTCACCCTAGCAGCAGTTGTCCAAGACTTGAGTCCTGTTTTCCTGGTACTTGATGCCATGGATGAATGCAGTGAGGCAAATGATGTGTTTGAACATCTTGCACATTTTAAGAACAGCTTCTGCATAGCAGTGACCAGTCGATATTTGGCTGAGCCTAGTTATGATGTATCCTGGTATATTCACCTCAATGAGGCAGAATCGGATTTTCATCAGGATGTTCTCAAATACCTGCAGAACAAACTGAAGCATCGTAAATTAAAACAAGAACTATTCACTGAAATAGTGGATTATCTGACTGAAGGATCACAGGGCCAGTAAGTACTCCAAATGAATGAATTGACTGCTGATTAAATTCATCTTGACAAAGGTTCCGTTGGGTTGATTGCCAAGTAACTGCACTACAGCGATGTAAGACACCCAAAGCTATTAAGGAGGCCCTAAAAGAACTGCCCAAAACCTTAGAGGATACATACATTGTGGCCATTGAAAGAATCAGAGAAAGTAGACATGTGGATGATGCAGGCCAACTTCTTAAGTGGTTGATGTACGCATTTGAGCCACTGTCAATTACACAAGTTACAGAAATTCTCGCTGTAGATTTGAATGTGCAAACATTTGATCCAGATGCACGGTCATGGGAGATTGAAAGTGGAATTTATGATATCTTGGATTCTACATTGATTGCTGTGAATGTGGACAATGTGGTTCAGCTTGCACACAATTCTGTGAAAGAGTTCTTCACTTGGAGCGAAGGGCAAAAACACCTAACTGGCCTGATTGAGATCAATGAACAGTTGGCACATTCTACTATATGTCAAATATGCCTCATCTACTTGCTTCAGTTTGATTCAGAGGAAAGGTATGCCTTTGAAAAGGATTATCCATTAGCCTCATATGCAGGAAAATACTGGCCATCTCATATGAGGGGGCTAGGCGAGGAAGTGTTCAAGTACAAACCTACTATGGACCTAGCAGTAGCACTAATGCAAGACGCAAGTCAACTGTCATATATAAATTGGATCAGAATTTATGGACCAGAACGAGACTGGGGCGCTAAATGTATTCCAGATTTGAATCCGGGTCAAATACACAGTCAGCTTTATTACATGGCCTGGGAGGGATTAGCATTGATGATTGAGTATTTGATTGTAGAACAAATGGCTGATGTCAATGCCGAAGGTGGACACTATGGGAATGCACTCCAGGCAGCTGCTGCTCAGGGCAATAAGGATGCTGTCCAACTTCTCTTAGAGCACAAAGCAGATGTCAATGCCCAAAGTGGATTGTATGGAAATGCACTTCAGGCAGCTGCAGCTGAAGGTGATAAGAATATTGTCCAGCTTCTGTTAGATCACAAAGCATACATCAATGCCCAAGGTGGAGAATTTGGAAATGCACTTCAGGCAGCAGCTGCTTGGGGCAATATGGGGGCTGTTCAGGTCCTCTTAGGTCATAGGGCAGATGTCAATGTCCAAGGTGGATGGTATGGAAATGCACTCCAGGCAGCTGTTGCAGAAGGCAACAAGGATATTGTGCAGCTTCTGTTGGAGCACAAAGCAGATGTCAATGCTAAAGGTGGAAAACATGGAAATCCCCTCCATGCAGCTGTTTCTCATGGCAGTAAAAATATTGTCCAGCTTCTGTTAGAAAACAATGTAGATGTCAATGCCCAGGGTGGACTCTATGGAAATGCACTCCAGGCAGCAGCTGCTAAAGGCAACAAGGATATTGTCCAGCTTCTATTAGAGCACAAAGCAGATGTAAATGCTCAAGGTGGATGGCATGGAAATGCACTCCATGCAGCTGTTGCTGAAGGGAACAAGGATACTGTCCAGCTTCTGTTAGAGCACAAAGCTGATGTCAATGCCCAAGGTGTACACTATGGAAATTCACTTCAGGCAGCTGCTGCTAAAGGCAAGCCAGATATTATCCAGCTTCTGTTAGAGCACAATGCAGATATCACTGCCCAAGATGAATGGCATGGACATGCACTCCAGGCAGCAGCTGCTTGGGGAAACAAAGATACTGTACATTGTCTGTTAGAGCACAAAGCAGATGTCAATGCCCAAGGTGGACACTATGGAAATGCACTCCAGGCAGCAGCTGCTAAAGGCAAGACTGATATTGTTCAGCTTCTATTAGCACACACGGCAGATGTCAATGCCCAAGGTGGATGGCATGGAAATGCACTCCATGCAGCTGTTGCAGAAGGAAACAAGGATACTGTATATCTTCTGGTGGCACACAATGCAGATGTTAATGCCCAAGGTGGATGGTATGGAAATGCGCTCCAGGCAGCTGTTGCTGAAGGCAGCAAGGATATTGTGCAGCTTCTATTAGAGCATGAAGCCGATATCAATACCCAAGGTGGGCACTATGGAAATTCACTTCAGGCAGCTGCTGCTAAAGGCAAGACAGATATTATCCAGCTTCTGTTAGAGTGGCACAAAGCAGGTGTCAATTCCCAAGGGGCAACACTGGTCAATGCTGAACTTGAAAAACCAATGTCTTTATAATCATTGAATTCATAGCCTCACTTACTATACTACTACTACTAGTATTGGAGGTCAAACTAGAGGCTAGTGTTCCATTCATCCATGCACCCCTTAGCCACGTGGGGCCCCGCTAAACCACTCTTGAAGTGGTCATTGTACCTACATATTTTCCTCAGAATACTATCTCAACAAGCTTTCAATGCATCCTGACTCCTGGGGACTTCAACTGTGATTGACTATGGGCAAGAGGAGGACGGATCTAGAGTTCTAAGGATGGACACGAGGTGCAGGTAGCCGGTGTGGAAGTGGTAGCTGCCCCGTCGGTAGCTACACATCCATATATATCATTTACTTGTACTTCGTAAGTCTACTTCATATATTACAAATCACTTTACACTTCAGAAACTCTATCATTTCGCTTCATTTCCTTTCACATGTTCTTTCTCCTTCTTCCTTACTTCCACCATTGTTTTCTCTATTATCTCCCCTTTCCCTTGTACCCCTTTGGACTCAAAGATCTACCAACACCAACAACTCGATGCATATTGGTGATATTGGCATATCACCATCACTGATGCATTTTGACTTTGTTGACCCTTGTTTCACCCTTTGACATATCTTGACCTCTCAAAATACATTTTCACAGGACCTTCACCTCGTCGTCTTTCAACTCCGCACTTCGGATTGGTCACGCCTAGGCCATAGCAGTCAGACGGGTCCGGTTTTATTTCGGTGTAACGTGTGTATTAAATCTTTTTTCCTTCGATTTGATTCTTTATATTTGATCATCATTCATTTCCGCCCTGACGAGTCTCATGAATCGATGGTGTATGCTCCAGTTGTCGGTGCACACCTAGACCGTGACGTTGGGACTGACAATCCCTCCTGTCCTCGCTGATGGTTGTAGGCGAGAGGTCTAGTTTACTTGCCTTGTGTGTGGCCCGCACTGAACAGAAACCTTAGCTTCTGAACTCTGAAAGGATTTCAAATTCACTCGGACACTTTCCTTCCTAAATACTTTATCCTATCTACTACATGTACAGAAGTCAGGCGATGCGAGAGCATGTGTGGCTGCCTGTATAAGTAACTGTAGGTAGAGAAATTTGAGGACCTTCTTTTTTTTACATCACACGGATCTGTTAGCGACAACGGGCAACGAAATAACTGCAACGCGTTTCCTTTGTTTCAGATGCGTCCATAACATATTCATATTCACATTCAATTTACCTTCGATATGGAACTTCGCCAAACACCTTCTCTGACAACACCTGCTCCAAATCCACTTCAGGGAAAATCCCGAAATATCGAGGTGTAGTCGCCTTCTTATCTTTCTCTTTCTCTGTAATCTTCTTGTCCTTCTTCTTGGTCGTAGTCGTGGGTTTCTACCCCCTCGCCACCCTCATGCCCTCCTAACAGCCGCGTCGAAATCCCCTAGCTCTATCTCGATGAGCCCATCCACCTGCCCTGGCGCGAGATCCTCTGTCTGGGTGATAAACATTTAAACATCCACAACACATCTTCATCCAATCGGTTATGGTTATGCAAAGTACATTGGTTGTGAGAGCCTGCCAGTGGTAATACCCTCTGCGCACGAGAACGCAGTCAGCGCATATGCGGTGGATGGTAGTGGGAAGTGAGAGACCACTTTAGCAAGGAGACGGATAGGGGGGGGTTGTGTTTTGGGGCAATGGAGTAGAGAGCGGCATGGTGCTGGTTTAGGTGGTTGTTTCTGGAAAGAAGTTGATCAGTAGTTATGTTCAGCGAGAGAGAAGAGATATTGTGACTCGTGATGCGTACTTGTCTGCAATGACGACGTGTTCTCGAAAGAGCCATCGCAGAGCTGTGGTGGTAATCGTTAACAACACCATGATATCTGCATTGAAAATTTGAACTTACCTCAGCTGTCCAGTTATTATCCCATAAAGTTTTCGCAAGGTTAGCTTCAGTGAGGCCTTTCGCAGCACTCTACTCCAGCCTGCGCATAACTTTTCTCCAAGTTTCCAATGGGTCCAACAGAGTGTTTTGAAGTGATGAGAAGCTTTTCTGGAGTGAGGGCTCCGATGAAGATGATACAACTGTTCAATTTCAATGAAAGTATGGAATAGTAATGGTGGAATGGGTCAAATCAGATCGAAACATACATATATATTGAAACGTACTGTAGTCCAAGGATATATTGCAGAAAACACCCCAAGAAGTGTCGAAAACGAGGATAGTGCTTGAACTCATTCTGATTTGACCAATTTTGGAGATTTCAGGTTGTTCAAGTCAATCAAGGCAGTAGTGGCGTTCGTTGCAAGATCCCCCGCCGCAAGCAAGAAAGAGTTTCGATCTGTACGGGTCGGCGTGAAAGCAAAAAGGCGACAATATAATAAGCGCTCATTATATGAGCGCCTCTCCTGCTTGCCTTCATTAGCAAGTTGAGAAATGTATGGTGGTATGGTGTCATACCTTCCATACACTTTCCATACATGTATGGCAAAACAGAGGGTGCATAAACACCATACCTCCCATACATGTTTCGACATACATGCCATACACTACTGCCCATACATCCATACCAATACATAGCTCCCATACACACATGCATCCATACTATATTTCACATTCGTGGCGTTCTCGTATACAATATGATCACGCGGCACGCCAGAGGATGCAGGGCAAAACAGTTTCATGTACATACAAACATAGACTAACATAAAATACACATACGGAGACCATAGTAGAGGTTTAAGATTGTTACGAGTACCAAAACTTTGATGAAAATAACACAACTATGTGATGAATAGCAAAGGTTGTACTCTAATTAGACATGCTTGATTTTTGGCCCATAGTTTAGAGGAAAGGCGGGTTGTGACGAGGAAACAAATAATGATGGGCTTCAGTTGCGAGTATGGTCTGCAAATAAGAAAAAGAAAGGAGAAGGACTCAGAGGACAACTGCAATACACTTCGAACAAAACATTGGAATTCTGGGCGTGAAAAGAGGTAAGGAACGGCAGGAAAAATGAGAGCACTTTGGATACATACTGTAGTAGCCTTGACATCAATTTGCATGTATAGGAGTAAACTGTAAACAGAACAAACGAGAGTGTGAGCACATATCTAGTTGTGAAAAAACTCGTCCTTACTTTTTAAAAGAAGCTCTCTGTTTCACTCTCACTCCTTCATGAACCATCCAATGTCGACATGGCTAAACTTGCCGAAGCAGACTGTGATGACCAGGTTGCAACTGAGAAGCTGCATTGAAAGGAAAGAAAATAAGAGAGAAGTGCACGCTGGGTGAAAGCGAGAGGCAAGAGCAAGTGAAAAACAATGCCGCCATTCATATGAGAATGATCACGGGGTACTATACAGCTGTCAGAGTTTAGCAACATTGTAGACGTCAAGGCTACATATTTCTTGTTCTGTATGATAGATAACATAATCATTATACATATGAGTGTTAGCGACTTAGTGTGTTCCTTGTACAAATAAACTGAAGGCAATCAACATACTCCTACATACTCCCATGCGCTCCATACTTCGGATGAATCCCATACAATCAGTATGTATGGAGAATTTTTAACAAGCGCTGAGAATTGGTATGGCTGCCATACTGTCATACTGCCCATGCATCCCATACTTTTCCCAATTTGCTGATGTTCTGTTGTCACTTTCCTTGAACAGCCCGCTGTTTACAACCAACAATCCGGTCACAACAGCGTGTACACACGTACACACTCAAGTTGATCGATGTCGATGAACTTATGTGCGCGATCTTTTTTCTTTGGCTTTCCATTTTTGTCTCATTTTCATTGTGTAGATTCAGTGGTATCTTTTTCAGAGACTTTCGGCGTCAACGGTGTTAACCTCGAAAGTCTTCTACCAACAGAAGGACTTGGGATCAACTGAACTACAGCGGACCATGCAACTCATTCTCTCCATCAGCAAATTCTTTCTCCGGCGACTTGGCTGGTCGTAGTATATCAAGGATGTCAGGTACATCTTAATTCTACCAATCCATTCAAGGACTTGCGTCAACTCAACTGTACGCAGCGGGCTGCAACTTGCTAGCACTTGTCATCTTCATCCTTTCACCCGGCACATTCTTCAACACTCTCTTTGTTGGTGACTTGGTTGAATGATATGGTCATGGTCCGACTCACGGCCCTAGTAGACCGATAAAGGGTATCAGTCTCAGCTTTGTTACCCCAACATCCTTTCCATGTCCGCCTCGAAAAGCTTGGAGCTTTGCTTTGCACGCACCCATGCTGTATCATCAATATTCAATATTGGGCCCTGTGTCAATTCTTCCACCGAAGAACATCAAAATTGATTCTTATCGTTTTCCCAAATCGCTCCTCGCTACTAGTCCTTTCCCTCTCCAGAAGTCACCCCACCACCTTGTTTAAAAGGCCAAATAAGATGCTTAGAGGTCACTGGTCACCAGTCACCACTCAGCGCGAACTCTTCGAGGACAATAGCAGAGATTCCGGCCAGCGACAATGGAGAATAGGCCTCTTATTCATGGAGTCTTTGGAATCTTCATCTGCCAGATGATCGTTGGTGCCATCGGTAATACTGTCATATTTATTTAACAGTACGTTCCATCTCTTACTTTTTTTTTCATATTTGCTCAGTTGGTAAACTCAGAAACTGACACCGTCTATAACACCACCATCGCCGACAGTATCTGTAAGGGCCGGTGGCCAGAGTCCTTAGGTCGCACGCGTGAACACTACAAAAGCTATGCAATTGTGTACTCAAGGTGCGAAAGAACTAGCGTAATTAGCTAATTGTATGGTACTTAAGTAGACAAACTGAATAGAAATAGAAATAATATCTTATCAATTGATAAGATAAGGTAATTGGCGTACAACACCAAAGGAATTGGGCAGCGCGCGTAGGGCATGGCCGGCTGTTATCAGAATGGTGAGGGGGGTAGGCAGAAGTGGAGGCGTTACACCCTCCCCCACTAGATTAGTGCCAGGGGCACTAATCGAAACAATGTGACATTAATAGATACCAGTAACTCATATTACTGGGTCTAGTTGTCAGTCTACTAATTGTAGACGGAGTGGGTAACAATCTCGGTCCTCTTGGGGCCGGAGACAATCTTCCTGTGAAGACGTTATTCTGGGGTTCATATGATTTACCCATTATCAAGTTTGATACATTGATAGCTGGGGTTTCATTTGCATACACCCAGCATCACTTGGGTATTCACGAACCATGGAAAGCATGTACTGTCCATTTTACTTCAAAATGAGCAAACCTGGTGCTCTCGTTTATACTGGAATTTATTGTAAACTCCATCATTGGGCACATGTACCCTCTATCTACCTCAAAGGGAGCATACCCTGTGCTCTCCTTGATAATGGAATTTAATAAAGTCTCTAACACAAGGACTCTATAGTTATGCTGCGCTGCAGTAAACCTTTTGGACATAAATCTGGTAGGCCTACAGGTCTGCCATGTAGGTCCTTGACCATACATACATTTGACGCCGGATACCGACGTGTCGCAGATGACCCATATGGGTTCATCTGTATTTGGATCTAGAGGCCACATGGCCTGCTGTGCTGTTAGGTACCTTTCTACCCAGTCTTTTTGGTCGGCTTCAACCATTGACTTTGATAGTTGTTCAATTAAACAATTTATAGCTGGGCCTCTATGAGGGCATGGCATTTGTTTGCTTAGAGTTTGGAATCCTTTACCTTGTTCAGGTTTAGGTTCTTCATCTTCATGGTGACTGATAGCAGTCAACCAATCTTCATTCATTATAAATGAATGATGATGAGGGTCTATGGACAAGAATAAATTATTATCCATGTCCTCTTCAATGCAGACTGGTGGTCCGCAATCATCTAATGGATCTTCAAAATCCTCAGGATCGGTCTGAACCGGTTCCATTATGCGACCATAGTAGTCGCTAAAGTCATTGTCGTCGTCATATAGTCGACCGACATATTCATCCTCGTATGGTTCGAGGGTGTATTCTCCTTCAGACGATTCCTCGTCATTAGGATCAGTTATGTTCGGAGATTCATCATTTGAATCTCCTCTTCGACTATCGGAGGAGATTCTATCTCCTCTTGTTCATCCTCTTCTTGGATGGCATACGTACAGGGTTGCCTGTGTCATTCACAAGATACCTCCTGTCTCTCAACAGGATCACTGGGATGTGATTCATCCCCTGTATTTTCAACTTTTACCACTGTATTCTGATGTGGTAACATCTGCGCCATTACCGGGAACATGGTAGCAACCCTGTTGGGTTGTTATTCCCACTCAATACTTGATGTACTGAGTTGTTGTCAACCGTTGAAGACAATGGGCGGGTTCTTGGCATTCCAATGACCATTTGTACATCTTGAACAGATTGTGTATCTGTTCGAATCACCTCATGTGAAGATCTCATTTGTTGAATCAGATCTTTGCTTTGCCTACTGTTAGTAGGCAATGGTGGTGATAATCGGGGCCTGTGCGGGTCCCATGCACCATCAGCGATAGACGGACATCTCATATTGGATGACCTAACAGGTCTTCCCCAGTTTTCCATCATAGTGTTAACACTTTCTAGCATTTGCATGCTATGATGAAGTGTCTGCTTTATAGCGTACATGGCATCAGTAAATTCACTTGTGCCCATATTACCATCCTTTTGGGATGGTATTCGAGGCATATTCTCGTCGTGAGAATTTGCTGGTGACATGGCATTACCACTGAACGAATTGCGATAACTCGCAGTTCTCTGGGACTTTTCTAAGTACCTAAAAGGGTCCATATGATCGATGGTTTTGATTTTGCTTGGCGCGTTTGATGTGGAGTTAGACAAACGAGTTTGGTTGGATATACATGGTAGTAGTATAGTTATTCAAGTAGTTTTTTTACTTAAGTTTTAACTTGATCACCCAATCTGTATAGCAGGATTGGTGTTCAAAAAAGTGTAAGGGCCGGTGGCCAGAGTCCTTAGGTTGCACGCATGAACACTACAAAAGCTATGCGATTGTGTACTCAAGGTGCGAAAGAACTAGTGTAATTAGCTAATTGTACCGTACTTAAGTAGACAAACTGAATAGAAATAGAAATAATATCTTATCAATTGATAAGATAAGGTAATTGGCGTACAACACCAAAGGAATTGGGCCGCGCGCGTAGGGCGTGGCCGGCTGTTATCAGAATGGTGAGGGGGGTAGGCAGAAGTGGAGGCGTTACAGTATCCCAGCTGTCAAAGTCGAAGTTGCCTTCATCACCATCTACATTCTTTCCTCCGCCTCCACCACTGGTAAAATATTCCCAGTCCCCATCTGATCCCACTGCGTTGAACTGGCTGTAGATTAACTGATCATCCTGTCCGTGGTCACCACCAACAATGGTAACCTCCACTCAGAAATCTTCTGCTACTTGTGCGGGTGCTGCTTCATCTAAGCCTCCTTCCTCATTCCCGAGCTGATGGGCCTCAGTCTCGAACCGGCCGACCAGACAATGTTAGAGACTATGGCAAGACGAGTGCGGGGTGGGTACCATGCGCAGGCGGTAAGGAAGGAGGTCATGGTTGATACGTCCCTGTTGTGATAATGAGAAGATGAAATGATTATGCTTTTCTTTTTTCTTTTTTTATGTTTGTCCCATTTCGGTTTACTTATAGCGTTCATCTGTACACCACTGTACTTTTGCTCACGGCGTTCAATGATGGTGAATTAATACAGTTGCAATGACAGCGTTTCTTTAGGAGATCCGGTGTGTTGTCTTCATTTAACTTTTAGGTTTGTCCACCACGATCTTTACTCCATGCTAAATTTACAATATACTGAGTGAAGATGAAGTAAAAGGCAAGCAGACACAAATTTACTACCAGGTTTCTATGCCGCCAGCACCAATTCTCTAATGCTCTGTCAAGCATCGAGGACTAGTTAGAAGCACCGCAAATCACTGCTCTTCACAATCTCAAATCTCGCAATACTGATATCTCTAACCAATAGTCAATACCACCAATACAGAATTCTAGAGGGATGTCATTTTTGGGCTCTCTACAATCTACTGTTATGTTGTAGTACATGTCTGTAATATTATTCCTTAAATGGGAAGAAACACAATCCCTGCCAAAGGACCATCAACATTAACAGTGCTGGTGCATGCTTGCGAGTATACCTTGAATAAAATGGATGTAACAGGCTCAATCTCTCGAATTGAAACGCCACGATAACAGGAGCAAGATGAAAAATTGAATTAGTCCACTGTCATTAGTAGTGTACAAACATTTCTCCAATGCCATAAACAGAACAAAAACCCACCCGGGGATGTAACGAAAAAACATATTCATAAATTCCACACTTGTTGCCATTGCGACGTGTTATCCACCTCCGTCCCTACTACATTCCATCTCCTGCAAAACATCCTTGTCAGTACCCACCGGGCAGGGGTAGTTTCCAGCATCCTCCGGTTTGAGACTAAGACTGTTCGTCTCTGGAATGAGGAAGTTTGCATAGATGCCCGCATAGGGAACCCCATACCCAGAAGATGTTTGAGGCGAGCTTACCTTCACCAGTGGCAACCATGACAGGGTATGGAAATAGTGTCCCATACATAACCAACCAGCAGAGAGTGCAATCAACATTGAGAGTATTTCACCATTGACAGAATATACGGAATAAGAATATGAACGAAAAGAGAGAAGGGGCGCACCGTTAAACCCGACAGTATATCCTCAATGGCACTGCTCTCTAACATTATCTGGTCGAGGCTGAAACCCTTTGTCTCGAGAGTGAGGAGGTATGCGTGGATGGAGCAGAAACGGCGGAGAGAGCGCTATACCCATCAGACATTTGAGCGTTGATGGAAACCATGAACTGGGCGACAACGGAGATGATGTTGTCCCATCTGCGTCCCATAGCCAACTAGTGTTTGACACGGTAGAAAGTACAATATATGGGATTGGGTGTTGAAAAGACTTCATTGTTGACAGAATAAAGGAATGGCAATATGAGCGAAAAGAGAAGAGACGAACCGTTAAATCCAACAGTATCCTTAATGGCACCGATAATCATTGGGCAGATAAATGTTTGAACATGCGAAGTTAGAGGAGTCAAGAAGACATTAATGATAGTGAGAATTCTCAACAGCACCGGTGGACTGGACTCGGAAATTAGACAAAAAATGGAAAATGGAATTGAGACATAAGGTGGCCTCACTGGGATTAAGCGTTGAACGTTGAGGCTTGAAGCTTGAAGGTACAAGGTCCACCTTTGAAGGACCAGTATCAAGAGTCCTAGGTACTTACAGTCAGCCAGAATCCCGAGTATTTCTTCAAGTTCCTCAGCAAATTCTCCTTGATGAATTCTGAGCTCCCGGGCTTACCGGGACCTCTAAGCCTCTCGCACACATCCATCGACATCCTCTATCCAGCCTTTGTTGATATAGTATCGGCATAATTTGAGAAGAAAGAGAAAGCCAGTAGGAAGGATAGAGTTGTAAATGTGATAGAAACCCTGGAATAGTAACCATGTTTTTCGGTGGCAGGGTGAGTGAGAGACGGGGCAACCCAAATAGAGGAGCTTGAAACGGTAATATAGTTGCTGTTGTGGAACCATGGCGCGGTAGAGTGAGGACTAATCAGGCTTCGGGTCATTAGATGAGAATCAATGAGGACAAGGTTGTGCACCAGAAGCTAGCATGATAGGCGCTCATAAATATGAGCGCCTATATCGATCATCTCTCTTGAATTTGATACTTTCCTTTTCACAAACTTGAACAGCCCGTTGTTTACAAGAAACGATCACAACAGGCTGTACACTTCACCAAGCCTCAAGTGTGCTGCTCCAAGTGTGATGGATCTCGACGAACTTAGGTGCGTGATCATTTTTCTTTTTCTTTCTGTTTTGTCTCATTTCCATTGTGTAGATTCGGCGGTATCTTTTTCAGAGACAAATCTCAGATCTCAGATCTCAGTACTCAGTATCAACGTTGTCAAGCTTTAAAGCCTTCTCCCAACGGAAGGACTTGTACTTAGGCACCACTGAACTACAAGTCAGCGAATCATGCAACTCACGTTGTCTCTATCCTTTCAGCTGGCAACTTCTTTTGCCAGATACTTAGCTGGATGGTATTGGGGTATATCCGTGGTGTCAGGCACGTCGCCCTATTGAAAGACCTGTCTCAACCCAGCTGTGCTCAGCGGCACATTTCTCGCTGCTCTCTTCGCAAGTGACTTGGCCTAATGATATGGTCGTCCATGGGCACCTCAAAAAATCCAGGGCTTCGCTTTGCGCATACCAGTATCACCAAACCATTGGTCTCCCTCTCGCCTCCTGTGTCGATTCTTCCACCAAAAACATCGCAACTGGTCCATATCGTTTTCCCAACTTGTTCCTCATTACTGGTATTTTCCTTCTACTGGAGTCATTGCTTATAAAAAGGCCGGATAAGATACTTAGAGGTCAGCGCTCAGTGCTCCAGCCCAGAAACTCAGAACATTTCAAGGACAAAATAGCCATCAGTCGACTTTTTGTTCAGTTTACCCCTGCCACAAGGACAGCTATCATCAATGTGTACTCTACCCCGTTTCCTCGTGTACAATGGAATGTTTCGAGCTTGGGCCTCTTCTCATTGATGGTGCCTCGAGAATATTCAAACACTACGTTCATTATCTACCATCGGTGATATTGTTGGATTCGACGGTACGTTCCTTCTCTCTTCTTCTCCTTTCATATCTATTCATTCTGTATGCTTAGAAATCCCTTCTGTCCCATCTCAACGCCGTCAATGCCTTCACCTGGGGTCCTGGCAGCCGGGTCATCACGTATCCCATCTCTCATCCTGCGGTGTTGAACTGGCTTCTAGTGGAACATGATCTCCGATCACCCCGCCCACAGTTGCCACCAACAAAGGCAACCTCTACTCGAATATATTCTGCTTCCTCTTGTTTTGTCTATGCGTATTTCCTCATTCCCAAGACGAAGGATATTAGTTTGGAGCAGGTTGCTCGGGTGGTGTTAGGACAACCGCGAGGTAGGTGGCAGCGAATAGTTTGCATATGAGATGGGGAAGGTCACGACTGATCGTCGCATCATGATAATGAGAAGTATTAAGTCTGAACGACATGTTTTTCCTCTTTGGTCTGACATATCTGACCGTGTTGTGCTTTGATTATAGCGTTTATGGTACAATATTTGTATGTCTCGATGACTGTGAATTAATTCAGGTTTTTGTCCTACTTTATTGATGATGATGTTTCGACTCAGGAGGCTCGGGGGTGTGAGACTTAATAAATCTGTTCAGTTATTTCCATTAGCTTCTACTTGTTTGCGCAATTGATTGCTCAGGTTGCACCTAGGTTACACCACTCTACAGCTAGTGCTTTGTTGAGGGTTATGAAGACTTGTTCAGCTCTCAGATGCACTGCCAATCACCGCTTTTCATAATTTCCTGCACGGTATGTATTTCTTGCGCCAGTTGCGATCTCTAATGGCTATGATGCTGACAGCATAAAGGGAACTAACCTGACTGAGACGCAGTTGACATTGAGCTCCCGGCTCCTAGTACAAAAGACAGTTTAGTATGGTGACAGGACCTCACAGCTAATATACCACAGCTTCCAATCTGTTTGCCGCCCTGAGGCCACATGACGTCTGAACAGCATGATGTACCCTCTCAACTTGGACTATGGCAACCTTCAGATAGAATTATTCAAGTTCCTGCCAGATAACTCTAAAGTGTCCAGCAAACCTGAAAGTACACAAGTCAATGGTCATCAGGAGGGCATCAATCACTGGCCACAAAGGAGTGGCTCGCGCTAATCATTGGTAAATTTGTCCCGAGCCCCATATATATCAATTCTCACCTGAGCCACCCAATATAAATTTTAGAGCTTCTTTGTTCCGCGGTACACGATCTATACATACACCATACACGTGTAGACCTTATATGAACTGCCTTTCAGAGGTTTTTTTCGTTTCTTTTCTCCTTACTACATACTAGCACATTGTTCAAAGATCACAGGTAGGGTTTCAACATCTCCTTGCATTAGTCAGTGCTAATCATATTCAATAGAGAGCAGATACATACATAAGTATGACTGGCGTAGTAGATACACCTGGCAGGCAAGATGATTTTTGCATTTTCGGCAATTCAGCTTACACTCTGACAGCATGTTTGCAAATGCTTCCAACTTTACTGCAAATAACTCACAATTCATTGTTAACAATTATCAATCCTGGAGTAAGTGCATCCTGATCATTCTTGCCAGTTCTTCAATTAACGATGAAATGAAGATACCAATGATGTGTTAGCCATTCAGAATTGGTTGAAGGCGCCCAATCCCTCTACCAATTTTGTGGCAGCATGTGATAAGAAAACAGCTGGCACTGGAGAATGGATACTTTCTCATCCAGAATATGATAAGTGGCATCAGAGTAAACATGGGATCCTATGGATACAAGGAAAAGGTGAAATTTTTTTACACAGAAGATTTGAACCTAACAAAGATCATCTAGCGGGGTCAGGGAAGACTATCCTCCCGTAAGCATGTATTGACAGTCATTATTCACTTAAGATCTAACTTGCCGTCAAATCAGCACAACGATTATCAAAAGTTTGCAAGCTGAACTTTCATTTGGATGCTACTACTACTATTTTGACAAACAAAGACAAAGACAACTGCCCGTGGGCTTCTTCAATCACTTTTGTTGCAGATGACAACAAGGTCTGAGGGTGTCCATCCGGCTCTGCATGAGCTTTATAAGAAGTGCAATCAAGGTGTCATGGAGCCCACTACAGAGGATTTGAGCTCAGCCTTAAGTGCAGTCGTCAAAGAATTAAGTCCTGTGTTCCTGGTACTGGATGCCATGGATGAATGCAGCGAGGCAATTGATGTCTTCAAACACCTTGCTGATGTTAAAGCCAACCTCTGCATAGCTGTAACCAGTCGATATTTGGCTGAGACAGGCTATGATGTGTCCTGGCATATTCACCTTGATGAGGTAGAATCTGCTTTTCATCAAGATATTAACAAATACCTCAAGGATAAGCTTGCACATCGCAAATTGAAGCAAGAGCTATTTACTGAAATAGTAAATCTTTTGACTCAAGAATCACAGGGCCAGTAAGTATTGCAAATGATTGGATTATCTACAAGTGATTAACATTAGGTTACAAAGGTTTCGCTGGGTAGACTGCCAGGTAACTGTATTGCAGCGATGTAAGACACCCAAGGCCATACGGGAAGCACTGAAGAAGCTACCCAAGACCCTAGAGGAGACATACACTGTGGCCATTAAAAGAATCTCAGAAAGTGAACATGTGGATGATGCAGGCCAGCTTCTCAGATGGTTGACTTATGCATTTGAACCACTTTCAATTCAACAAGTTACAGAAATTCTTGCAGTTGACATGGATGAGCAAATATTTAATCCTGAGGCATGGTCATTGGAGCTTGAAACTGGAGTATATGATATCCTGGATTCCACATTGATTGTTGTCAATGTAGACAGCATTGTTCAGCTTGCACACAGTTCTGTGAAAGAGTTCTTACTGGCAAGCCAGGGTCAACCACATCTAGTTGGGCAAATTGAAATCAATGAACAACTGGCCCATTCTATTATATGTGAAACCTGCCTTATCTATTTGCTGGAGTTCAATTCCGAGGAAATCTATGAATTTGAAAATGATTATCCATTATCCATTTATGCAGCAATGTATTGGCCATCTCATATGAGGGTGCTAGACCATGATGTATTGAAGCACCAATCTGTTCATGACCTGGCAATAACATTAGTAAGACAAAGAAGTAAGCTGCCATATATAAATTGGATCAGAATTCATGGACCAGAAAGAAATTGGCAGGCAGAATGTTATCCCACTTTGGAAGCAGATAAAATTCAACCTCCACTGTATTATATGGCCTATGAGGGATTGACTTGGATGGCTGAGCATTTGTTATCAGAAGAAACTGTGGATGTTAATGCTCAGGGGGGAGAGTATGGAAATGCCATACAACCAGCAGCTGCTCAAGGCAACAAGGATATTGTCCATATTCTGTTAGAGCACAAAGCAGAGCCCAATGCCCAAGGTGGGCACTTTGGAAATGCACTCCAGGCAGCTGCTGCTTACGGCAACCAGGATATTGTACAGGCTTTATTAGAGCACAAAGCAGATCCCAATGCCCAAGGTGGACACTATGGAAATGCACTCCAGGCAGCTGCTGCTCATGGCAACAAGGATATTGTCTATGTTCTGTTAGAGCACAATGCAGATATTAATGCCCAAGGTGGACACTTTGGAAATGCCCTCCAGGCAGCTGCTGCTGAAGGCAACAAGGATATTGTGCAGCTTTTGTTAGAGCACAAAGCAGACCCCAATGCCCAAGGTGGATCGTATGGAAATGCACTCCGGGCAGCTGCTGCTCAATACAATAAGGATATTGTCCAGATTTTGTTAGAACACAAAGCAGATCCCAATGCTCAAGGTGGAGAGTATGGAAATGCACTCCCGGCAGCTGCTGCTCAATACATTAAGGATATTGTCCAACTTTTGTTAGAACACAAAGCAGATGCTAATGCCCCAGGTGGACACTTTGGAAATGCTAAAGATGGACACAAGTCTGGCTCTTACACAGGTACTCACAAGTAAGACCCGTGGGAATACTTTCAAGTATCTGACTCGCAAGTCAAAATCCTTGTTCCCCATGAGTCACTAACAAGTCACCAGTCAAGGTTTTGAAAATGCACAAGTACTTGCAAGTATTTGTGACTTGTCCAACAGCTAGTACTTATACATACTTGCATGAAAGAAACACATACTTTGGTAGTAAAAGTTGTGGAATACTTAGAACTTACAATGCTTCCTTATATTATACCTACTGTGTAAGGCATCAAGTTGTCAAGAAGTGAACTGTTTATATATGTTGTAGTAATTTCTTATAGCGCTGTAAAGTAAATGTACAGACTCAGCGCGAATACTAGTTGGAGTAAACGTCTCATATACCTGTAAAGTCAATGTACAGACTAGTACAGAATAAGTAAGTAAACTAATATACAAAGAGAATAAAAGAAAGGCTAACCTCAGCGCAAATACTAGTCGGAGTAAACGTCTGAGGTAGCTTACATACGCGAGTAGCTACAAGTATGAGTAAGTTAGGTAATAGCCAAAATAAAAATCAAATACTACAGGCTATCTTACACGGAACACGTTTGTACTTACTCAACAATATAGTCTGGGAAGCATATCAGGTCAGACCTGATATTGTGGCCTTTTGGTCCAGCAATTAAAGAAACTACATCTATGAGTGCCATGCAGACAATTAAGTCTTATTGGTCCAAGTGGGAGAGTCCTCAGAGATTCCTCTAAAAACCAGTGTTTAGAATTTAGCTTCCAGCATGTAGATCTAGTCCCATAGACCTGAGTGTAGCAACCAGCATGTAGGTAAGGCTGAAAGTAGTTACTTAGAACTGACTTTTAACCTACATATTTGTGTGTACTAGCAGTGTGTTTGCCACTCAGGCACTCCCCCAGAACCCAAAAACTTTGATTTCTCATAAGGTGCCGAGTGTGTACTATAAAAGTTCAGACTGTGAAGAACATTGTTCAGCTTGCACACAATTCTGTGAAAGAGTTCTTAGTAGCAAGCCAGAGTCAACAACACCTAGTTGGGCTAATTGGAATCAATGAAGAACTTGCCCATTCTGCTATATGTCAAACATCCCTTATTTATTTGCTTGGGTTCAACTCAGAGCAAATATATGAATTTAAAAAGGACTATCCATTAGCAATCTATGCCGCAAAGTATTGGCCATCTCATATGAGGATGCTAGGAAAGGATGTGCTGGAACACCAACCGGCTCATGAGCTAGCAGCAACATTAGTAAAGCATAGAAGTCAACTGCCATATATAAATTGGATTAGAATTCATGGGCCAGAAAGAAATTGGAGGGCTGAATGTAATCCCAAATTAAAGGCAGATAAAATCGAACATCCATTGTATTACATGGCCTATGAGGGATTGGTAAGGATTGTGGCAGATTTGTTGTCAGAAGAAACAGGGGATGTCAATGCTCAAGGTGGAGTGTATGGAAATGCACTCCAGGCAGCTGCTGCTCAAGGCAACAAGGATACTGTCCAGCTTCTGTTAGAGCACAAAGTAGATGTCAATGCCCAAGGTGGACAGTATGTAAATGCACTCTATGCAGCTGTTGTTGATGGCAACAAGGATATTGTCCAGCTTCTGTTAGAGCACAAAGCAGATGCCAATGCCCAAGGTGGAATGTATGGAAATGCACTCCAGGCAGCTGCTGCAAGAGGGAACAAGGATATTGTCCAGCTTCTGTTAGAGCACAAAACAGACCCCAATGCCCAAGGTGGACACTTTGGAAATGCACTCCAGGCAGCTGCTGCAAAAGGCAACAAGGATATTGTCCAGCTTCTGTTAGAGCACAAAGCAGATGCCAATGCCCAAGGTGGAATGTATGGAAATGTGCTCCAGGCAGCTGCTGCTCATAGTAACAAGGATATTGTCCAGCTCCTGTTAGAGCACAAAGCAAATACCAATGCCAAAAGTGGAAAGTATGTAAATGCACTCCAGGCAGCTGCCACTGCAAAAGGCAACAAGAATATTGTCCAGCTTCTGTTAGAGCACAAAGCAAATGCCAATGCCCAAGGTGGACAGTAATATTTAGTGTTGTGCAGGGTTGGATCATACAGTGATCCTGGAGTCGTTGGACCACTTGGATTCCTTTGACCAAGTTTAATTATATTGGATTTGAATGGGTTACGGCATGGTCAAAGGATATCAAACGCGACTGAAATCCAAAGAAAATCCATAATCACATCTAATACATATTCTGAAGAGCTAGAAATCATCAGAAGACGTTTTTGAACAATCCTAGATACTTAAAAAAGAGCCACTAGCTTTGAGACAAAATTCGCAAGCAGGTTGCAATGTTTTGGTCATAGGACTCCAAGATCACTGTAATCAGTCAAAATCCAAACCCAGACTCAGCTAACAGGGCTGGGTCAGGGTTCGGTTGGGTCTGGGTTATGACCCTGAATTAGACATCTTTTTTTCATTGCTGCTTGTAATCAAAACTGTTTGACATATACTCAAGTCCAAGCAATCTAATTTGAGCCTAATAACATAAACTACCAAATAACATAAAATACCTTAATTTAAAGTACATCAGCCTCAAAACAATCATCCTCAAGTTCAATTAGCCAGTCTTTAGCTTCTGCGAGGCTATGGACATCCGGCATGATTTTCTTTTCCGACTCCATCTCTTCCACAATCTTGTCATCGCATCTAAACACTTTTAAAGTAGCGTTACCTAATTTCCCATACACTCTCTTCATATAAGCTAACGAGTCGTAGATCCGTTAAATCGCAGACATCGTCAGTTGCTGGTATGTATATGAAGTACAAGTGCTTGGCTGACGAATAGGTGAGATAATCATTTAGTGCCCTCCTACATATAGAGGATTCACAGTCTTCTAGATGCATCGTCCACTCCTACAGTCAGCTGACTGTGGACCTCCTTTGTTGCTGGGACCCGAAGGCCTATGGCCTTCTCCCATACTTGTATATAATCATATACTCAACATATACTGCACAATTAGCTACTAGGCTTGTACTAAGCATTTGCTTAGGTAGCTCGCTACTTCTAAAGCTTCACTAATAGTTTTAAGAGTGATGAACAGTGAGTCTGTTAATGTTATTCTACAGTCCGACAGTGAGAACTGATTTATTCATGCTTTAGGTAATTTCTCAACGCCTGAATCCATAGGTCTGACCGCGCCTATTAACGAGGGTACAGCATCCTAATAGCTATTGGAATTGGCACAAAATCTGAGTGCACAATCGAAGCGCTTTATAGTTGTTAATCAACCTAACGATGGCCAGTTGAGGCAAAATGGACACAGACTTCCTGGAGGTGATCTGTGTCATTTTAGGTTGGGAATCATCCTACGAGTTGTAGGTCCATATTTGACCTACAGATCAACCAACATTAGGATGACTTCCAGCCATCCAAGGGTTGATTCCGTAGGTTGATTTTCAACCTCACAGTGCTGATTGTCGGACTGAAGTTGCATTCAAATGAAACCCTGCCAGGCCCAAACCTACTCAAAGTTGAACTAGCTTACCCAGAAAGTGCGTTGTCTATTAGAATTGAATTGGGGCGTAGTGGTTTCAAACGAACGAACAGAATTTCATTCTCCTATCCCATCAACCCCTTTATCCGTCCGTGTACCACCACACCTCCAGGTATCTCAGCCGTCTCTACCCCCATCACCTTTCCCTGCCCCCTCCCCTGCCTCCACCTCTCCACCAGGTCCTTCGCTTCCACCGGCGATACCTTCCCATCCCTCGTCCCAACAGTAATATGCAACCGCATCCTCACCTCCTCCCCAAGCTTCGCAACGAACTCGTTACCCATCTGCAACTCATCCGCATCCTTGCCCTTTCCCTTATCTGTGCCCTTTCCCTTATCTGTGCCCTTTCCCTTATCTGTGCCCTTTCCCTTATCTGTGCCCTTTCCCTTATCCACGCCGTTTCCCTTATCCGCGCCATTATCCAAACTCGAACCCTCGGCCGACCCCGAAACCCTGATTCCCTCTACCACAACCGCCATAATTCTCTCATTCCACACAACCCACTTCAGCTCCATCTCAAACATGGGCGGTCTTACGGAGGCATGTATCCCCATACACCTCTCCCACAGCTCGATCTCCCCAGGAAGGCCCTTCTCATGCACGACAGTAATATGCGGGCGTCTACTAACACGTTTCGCCTGTTTCAAATGCATCCACATCGCATTCGTCTTTTCCTGCGATGTGGAACTCTCGCCAAACACCTTCGACAACACCTGCTCCAAATCCACTTCCGGGAGAATCCCGAAATATCTCGGCGTAGTCGCCTTCTTCTCTTTCTCTTTCTCCTTCTCCTTCTCTTTCCCCTTATCTGCGTCCTGCTTCTTAGTCGTACTCGTAGTCGCAGGTTTATACCCCCTCGCAACCCTCACCCCCTCCTGGATCCTCCCCTCCTCAGGCCGTTCGAGCCCCAACTCCTTACAAACCCCATCAACAGCCCTCCCAACAGCCGCCTCGAAATCCTCCTCCAGCTCCATCTCGATGAGCCCGTCCACCTCCCCCGGCGCGAGATCCTCTGTTTGGGTGATGAACATCCACAACACGTCTTCGTGCGAGCGGTTGTGCGAAGCGGCGTCGGCTGTGAGAGTCTGGTGGTTCCCTCCGCGCGCGAGGACGCGGTCGGCGCATATGCGGTGGATGGTGCTTTGGGAGTGGGAGGCGAGAGACCAGTTTAGTGCGAGGAGACGGATTGGAGGGGTGTGTTTTCTGGCGAGGGTGTGGAGAGCGGTACGGTGTTGGATTAGGTGGTTGTTTCTGGAACGACGTTGGTCAGTATTATTGTTATATGTTACGTGGCAGAGGGAGGGAGAAGAGATATCGTGATTTATTTAATACGTACTTGTCTGCGATTACGACTTGGTTCTTTTTGAGCAGGTTCTCGACGTTCTTGAGGAACACCGGCGCAGGTTTTTTGACATGGACGTCGTCACTCTGTGTATGTCCGAACTTGAAAATGTGCGCAAGAGCGACTGCAACGGAGGTTTTACCTGTGAAAGTTTTTTTAACACGTTGTTACTCGCGGAGGATTAGTACCAAGTGATGTTGCTTACCACAACCAGGTATAGCAACAGGAACGATGATAGTCTTCCCAAACTTCTGCTTCCCCTTCTCGTTCCGTTCAACAGGCTCGGTCTCGTTATTTCTGTGAGAAGATAAGTCGCGTTTTCCTTGTTCGCTCTCTAACCACGCCAAAAACCTCTCCCTCGTAGCAACAATCCCTTTTCCCTGCGTATACTCCTTAAACGCCTCTGGATCCCTCAAAATCTCGCCTATAACCCATCGCGCGTAAACCATCGTCTCTGGTCTCTTCATCTTATGCTTAGGAATACCATTCTCCAGCACCTTTGCGTTCTTCGTTCCCTTGTGATATGCAGCCAAAATGGACTTTGTGACCTCTCGCCAATCGCGATACATAAGATACGGTTCATCGAACTTGACTTTGAAGAAGAACGTCGAGTCTGGAGCGTATGGCGACTTGTCTCGGTCGTCGTGTTTCCCGGGAGGAGGCGCGGTAACGTGTGTTCTGACGACGAAGCCTTCGACAGCTTGGCCATTCCAGTGCTGAGTTTCGCCGATCTTGTTCGTAAATTCTTGGACTTCTTCGACGGTGTGTAGGACGAGAGATTCTGTTTTGATGAAACCCCACTCGGCAGCGAAGGCGTCTATGGTGTCGTGAGGGAGAGTATGAAATGCTTTGGTGCAGGTGTTTAGACCGTGGAGATGGAGACCGGTGAGATGAGGCGGGTAGGCAAGGACGTGTTCCTCGAAAGAGTCGTCGCATAGCTATGGCAATAATCGTTAACAACACTATAAATTTAATTCCAATATAGCAAACGTACCTCAGCTACCGCTGTCCAGTTATTATCCCATAAAGTTTTCGCAAGGTTGGCTTCAGTGCGGCCTTTACTATCCAGATACTTTCGCAGCCACTCTTCTCCAGCCTGCGCATGACTTTTCTCCGAGTTTCCAACGGGTCCAACAGAGTGTTTCGAAGTAATGAGAAGTTTAGCTGGAGTGAGAGCTCCGATGAAGATAATACAACCATTCGATTTCAATGAAAGCGTGTACGGGCCAGCTGTGTGTGTCTTAAGAGAAGCCCACTAATCGATAGAAGAATCAGAAATCTGATTGAAAGATAACAAAATATCAGAAACACACCGTCGTCCAGGGAACTTCCCCTATATTGAAAAACTTATCATACCCTCTGACCACAATCCTCTGACCTCCTCCTTCCACTTCCATCGTGAAAACACCTCTGGCAAGCGTTGGAAACGGCGAAGGAACATCATAGTACTTGAACTCGTTCATCTTCCAACTCCTAACCGACAACTCTGGATCTGCAGGTGAGGCATATGTGCTCGACTTGACCAACTTCGGGGATTTCTTGTTCAAGGCGATCAAGGCAGCGATGAGGTTCGAGTCTTCGTCTTTGGTCGCTGGATGAGGCGTTCCGAGTTTGACCATTTTGTACTGAACCGAAGTGACCCTGGATCTTAGCGCCCATTGGCGTCAAGAATCGGAGTCATCCGAAGCCGATCCGAAGCATTGAATCCGATGAGGTCAATCGGAGTCAATTAGTGTCACACTAGGACAAGAGTAACCGGTACCGGTAAGTAAGTGTTTGAAGCACAATTTTCCTCAAATAATCTGTAGCCCAAAGTCGACCTATAATCTCCGCTGGACCATGCTACACTCATATGTCGACTCAAACGCTCTTGCCAAGTTACTGGTATAGATCACTATGCTCGACGAGTCCCTTCTACCAGCCCATCTCTTATCAGGTCTCCCGCCTTTCTATCCCCATTCCGTCCCTTCGCTCCTCCGAACTCTAGGCCAATTCTAACACGACGTGCGCTTGATCCAACTTTTGATATTCCTTGTACCTTTTGGAACTGTAGTTCATACATCATGTGCGAGGCTAATATAGCTTCAACAGTGTTTGTTGTGGGATTCGACGAGGATGGACCTACGTGTGGTAGTGTATTGCGAGACGAAGAGTGAAAGGAAGGCAGAGGTTAGGAGAAGAAGACGCGGACCAAGAAAACTCGGATTTGCGATAAAATCTGCGTGTCCGTAACAGTCATACGCCGGTGACGACTGAAGCTTACTTTTGCACCTTGTAAGGCCATCCCATTTTGCCCACTGAGCATACGTTCGACACCAGCTTCCTCGGCGATGACTGTGGCTTGTGCAAGAGGTCCAGAAGAGAAGCTCAAAGTATAGAGAGCGGTTCGCTGCGTACAGAATGATGGTAAGTAAAGTGTTCAGATATGAACTAAAGCAATTACCGGCGTAACATGTGCAAATGCACCAGAAATTCCCTCCTCTATCGAGTTATTTGAAGGCACATACGATGTAATCTTCTGCTGTCGCGTCGAGGGGGCTGATTCGTCCAACTATTAGGAAATGAAGTTCCGGATTTGGCACCAGAGGCTGCCAGAATAAGCGTGTAAGAGCAACATAAGAGTGTTCGTAATCAGGCGAGAGAGAGACTTAGCAAAGGCGACCGAATATATCAGCTGTAGTCGCGAGAATGTTATAGCAATGCACGAGTACATACTTCTTGAATGATATAACGCAAACAGCCGTCCAAAAAGTATGAGAATTGAAATGTTGACTCGCTGAACCACCGACGTTGAATAGTAAGAGCTGGAACACGAAAAATCCACAGTAAAGCCAATGCGACGCGTCGAACTCGCAGGGCGATAAATGTTAGTAGCCAACTCGGTCGGCAAAGGCATTGTAAGCTACCGTTGGATGCAGTGACTCAGAGTGTATATTTGACGCGTTGAGATACTCCGAGAGCGTAAAAGAAGCACCTGAGCTAAAGATTCAATATTCAATATTCAATATTCAGCAGTCTGGGGCACGATAAAGACATTGGACAACCAAGAGACGTACCAGTAGCACTCCAAGCACTACTTACCGATTGTTTCCTCACTGCCAGATTCAGATTGAAGTTCTTGAAGTCCAAATATAAAGGCAAATCGGACAAGAGTGATGATAACCCCATGAGATTGAACTTGATATGGTAGACGTGGTCGTACGAAACCAAGAAACGAGGCGCGGAACATGGATATGATCAATCTTTCTCGTGTCGGATTACCAATTTTTGGGACTTTCTACTGGTTTACCGTCATGCAGGCCTTTGCCACTCGACGTTTTTTGGGCTTACAGGTGCGAGAAGAGTGTAGAGACGATGAAGGCACGGACGGATGGGTCGATTTGGCGGAATGGGTGCATGTCCACTCACCTGAGAAGGAACAATCTTCTCCGTCTCCACGGTCGCTCCAAAGCAATGAAGAACACGGGGGAAAAGTCGACGCCCAAGTCCAAACTCTTCCCTCCTTTTCTCGAGTCACTGCAATATTTCGTTTCGGAAACTCCTCAGTTCCACAGAGAGTGCTGAAGTTTTGTCCGTCCAATCCTGTGAAATGCAGCCTTCTGCAGCCCTTGGTGCGGGTCAAGAGATCCTTCCCTCCTTTTCTGCAAAACCCCTCTCCACTCTGTCTCCCATCCCATTCACTTCCTTCACCATGCCGTCTACTCCATTCACCCTCGACTTACTTGATCCCCTTTGTCCTGCCGAGCTTTTGGCGCTCAATGCAGCCAACCGAAAGTTAATAAAAAGGTGGTATAGGAATCATCATCGTGATCCGAAACGCTCAAGCTGGCTATGCAGTTTGTGGTTCACCAACTGAAGGTACCTCGACTATCCAGAAAGATTTGGCACAGTCTATGCTCGCAATGGGCCCAAACGTATTACGGAGAGCAGTTTTTGTGGGCCCTAGGGTTCCTTGCGAGCCTATGTAGCGCCGGGCAGAACATAGCCCACGGACTCTCAGATGCCGAGCTACGGGTTATGTACTCCATAGTACCATTCATGGTGACCGCGCTAAAGGCTCTGGCCGGGGAAACATAGCTCATGATACCTTGACAATGTTATGATACAGCCTCCAAACGCCTCGCGGGGGTAGATACGAGCTGGTGCGAGTCACCTGGTAGTGACTAGAAGCAGGTAATAGATGATCGCAGTATATTGGGATTTATACGTTACCATAAGTAATTTTTTTCGACCAATCTCAGTACAAATAACGGAATCCTCTTCTCCTTTGCATCGCTTGTTCCAAGGTAATACCTTCGAGACGTGCAGCTTCTTCAACTCTTGTGTGGTTTAGTCCTGTCAGAGCCGCTTTCTCATCTTCATCGAGTTTCTTGTTATCCCGGATGATCCATTGCCGTAGCACTGAAAAATACATATTGGATAAGATAGAACGAAAACAAACTTTCAACTTACCGAAAGAGAGAACCGTGGCAAGAACGAGACTAACGAGTGAGATAATCATGGACTGGTGATAGTCTGGACCCCATTCGGCTTTCCAGGTGTACGAGCCCATCCTAGTAAAGATTATCATCAGATAGATAGAAAATCACAGTGTATCTTGACAGACAAATTGCCGAGGTTCCCAATGCCGTTCACAATACCAATGATTGCCGCTCGTTTACTATCAAGATTCATCAGAGAGAACACATATTGTATGTAGCCAAAAGAACACTGACGCAGGTGGGCGAGGGAAAACATTCGAAACCCAGACAAGGGTCATTGCGAAGCCTATGCAAATTAGTCAGATCACTTATTCATTCAAGCTCTTGAATCAAAATACAGTACGCACCAACGTATCCACAAGCCATTAAAAACATTGATACATATCGCGCCGCAGTGTTTTTCGTAGCAAGAGAGATGATAAATCCGATACAAACTCCCCACCACCAACCACTTTGATGGAAGAATCTCTCCCCCGTTCGATCTGTCTCGAGGTTTGAGAAAGGTGCCAAATGACAGACTGAACAGACATACCTGCATGCCATGCATTGACGCAACACACGATGGCTGCTAGTATCCATGGAGGTCTAAGTAAATTCTCAGCAAATGGAAAAGAACACGAGACTAGAGAGTTTGCTTACGCAACAAGTAGCAGTGAAACTGTAGTATTAAACCCAAGAGTGGAGGTCAACCTAATAGATACTGAGGTCAGATACGAGAAATGTAGACTTGGAACACGCATTAACTCACGTAGGGAAGAAATTGACGAAACTCAATCCGAGGAGCTGCGCAGTATTCATAAGTGAAAAGACCCAGACTTTGGGATCCTTCATGGCCATGAGGAGACCTTTGAGAGGGCTGCACTCAAAATCAGCTTCCAATACTTCGGCGAATCTGAAGTTATGAGACCCGGAGGGACGACTTACGAATCGCCAATGGTGTCTTGATCAGCTTCACCGGCATCGTCTGCGAGACGTGCTTGCGCGAGTCGACGCTCTTGAGAAGACATCCATCGCGTGTTCACAGGCTAACATACAGAAACTAAAGTCAAAGAAGAAGAACGTGAATTAGATGTTTTGCGTACGTAGTCTGGTAGTAACCACCTGTACTGGGGCATTAGAAAGGCACGAATCAAATAAAAAGACAATCTACGAACATTGTGTTGAAACCTATAAACATTGTTATCGCGCCCTACGGATTTTCAACTATCTATTAGTATCTAGTCAAGATATCTCATACCTCGATGAAGAACAGCCTAATGAACCATTATAAGTATCGAAGTTTCAACTCTCTACATGGGGAACGTACCATCTCCAAGCGTGGATACCGAGTGTGCCTTCCATATTAGAAAGAATTCCGGCCGCTATGAGCTAAAGATGGGCTAAGTAAAATGTAGTTAAACCATTGGATGCTCTGGACCTACCGAACCAAATGCATTGGAGACGAGAAGTCCACCATAAAGGATGGCTGATCTGAAAGCCAGTTCCTGAGGCAAATTTTGAGGACATTCAACAATCCTGAACTCAGCTATAGGGAACCCACCTTTTTCGTGTACCAGCGGGATAAGAGGTAAATCGCTAGATATCGATATCAGAAAGATCTTCGAGCGGACTCGTGCAAAACTTACTGCCAGGGTAGAATGCACACTACCGACGAAGAATTTTAATTTGAAGTTTGGACTTCAAGGTATCGATGATTACATACCTCTGGTATACCGATCAAGATGCGAGTAGCGAGAATACCACCATACGATTTTGTTACCTATAGGTGAACAGGTCAGTGAAGTGCACACATTAAATCCCAAGCCATATCCTACTCCAGTCAGAGTGCTGAGAAGACCCCAAGCTACAACATTCGACCCAATGTATCTTTTCAACGAAGGAATCAGTTATGCGCCAGTGTTGCACTGAATGCGGGTACTTACAGAGAAGGCCTAGAGATGGAATGTATGAACAACTGAATGCATAGAAAGAAAAGTTAAATGCGAACCTCGTTATCCAATTCAATACCTGGCAATCGTTCAGTTCGTTGTCTTGAGAGCCCAGAAGTGAAGCACACCATATTAGAAGGAATTTGAGCCGGACAGTAAGAGACATATAGAATAGATAGGACGACATTATATTGCAAGTCTGAAGGTAACGAGTAAGCACCATGCAGCATGCTGGTCGATGTCAACACACCTGAAAGTCCAAGATCCTGTTCTAGGCCTTTCAAACGCGCCGTTGTCACGGCAAGTCGCTGAGGAAAAGTCAAAATTCATCCCGTATAGTGGAATATAGCGGATATGGACTCACATCGATGTAGTTCATGATATAAATCAAAATGATGGTAGGCATAACCCTCGTATCAAGTTTTCTGACCAGTTTTCGCTCTGCATGGAACCGTTCTGAGGTCCCTTCTGCTGGAAGATCCTCTTCCGTTGAAGGCGTTGTCATCTTCGCGTGTTCCTCCATCACTATATCTCCCTTGTCACTGTCTCCTTTATCACTGCTCGTGTGTGTAGAGGTCATCTTGAAGGAAAGATTGGGGAAAGCACGATTCAACACTGGACGATTATAACACTCTAAAATTGGACCACACCGGCTCCGTCGGTTTCGTCATGAGTGTCGTATGACCTTTTCTTGGTGGCGCCCCGCACACCGATAGAATACACTTGGAATACACGGCACACTCGATGAATAGGAAGAGGCAGTCTATCAGATGAGACTGAGAGGTCTTAAGGTGAGAAAAACGAGGCAACTGAGCATAATTATGATCACCTGAGCAGAAAGTTATATTGGTGAAGCTACAGACGTGATGGTGGTCGATGGTCACTTGGGTCAAGAACGGAAAGACTGAATGCTTTCTTGTACCTGAAGCATTTAAATTATCGAAGCTGAAAGAGTTGAACGTACTGTGTGTCAATGACATCCTGTAGATCCCTTCAAGCAGTACTTACTGCTTAACGACCCGAAGTAAGAATCGCGGGTGTTGCAATGGCGCATTCTATTTCTTCTGGTCAATACTCAATATGACCAGACTGCCGCTTTTCTGAAGAAGTCAACTGTTGACTTTTCATAAGCATGTAGTCCCGGCGCCCTGACGGTCCTGAAAACTTGGATACCAGACTTCTCTTCATTGTCCTTCTTCCTCTCCCCAAAACAATCATCATATATCCTCGCCATCAAGCGTCTTCAACTGCCTTGACTTCGCTCTATCCTGTAAAACCTCGTCAATAGTCCTCGTATCGCGCTTCACTCTTGAGCAATGGAACTTTAAAGTTCAAAGTACTCGCTGCGGGGAGGACGTCAACAGAGCTGCCAGGGAGGCTACAGCCGTGTTTCTGGCATCCACCACTCGAGGTCGAGCGTTTCGTGGAGATAAATTGGCGTTTCAAGCCTGTGTGGAGCTTGCGAAGAAGAGGATAAAGAACCCTTATGACCCGCTGGCATCACTCTGAGCGTGCGGATTCTGGCTTGTGTCTCTTTTGCGGTCCTCGAAGATGGCTTCAGCGTGGTTTAAATTTTGCATTGCGCGAGTGTGCGTTGCCATTAGTGGAGAAGTAGAGGAGAGGCAGTGCAGGTGTTTATAGACATGAAGACGGAGACCGTGAGGTGGGTAACCAAGCTCAAGGACGCGTACGCATGTCTTAAAAAGAATAGAGGCCTGTGGAGAAAACATTAACAGCACTATAATTCCAATACATAGGCAATGAACTCACCTCAGCTACCGCTGCTGAGTCCAGCTATTGTCTTATAAAGTCTCCGCAGGTGCGGCTTTAAGCATCGAAATACTTTCGTAACCACTCTTCTCCAACCTATCTGACCTCAGGTTCCTCCAAGTCCGACTTGTGACTTCAGTTTTCCATCGTCAAAAAACCCTTAGCAAGCGTTGAAAACGGAGAAGGAGTATCATAGTACTTGGACTCGCTCATCTTCCGTCTCCTAACTGACGGAAACCTCGGATGCAAGAACGAGCTCTACGTGATTGACTATGGAAGCTTTGAAGCCACACGAGTGCGATAAGCGCTCAGATATGAGCGTCTATTAAACATACCGTCTTTCATAAACCATTGATGCCTTCTGGTGTTTGCCATCGAAAACGTACTGGCTCGTATCGCTCGCACCCCCATTGTTACTCGATTCGCCTAGGGAATCATTTTCGCTACTGGCCTTTTCTCTCGCCTCGACACCTTCAAAAAAAGCCGCATAGACGTGTGCTAGAGAGACTTACTAGCTAGGCTAGGAAATCAAGATACGTCGATGACAAAATAGCGAAGATTCAGGCAACCATGATACGAAAAACAGCTCAATGCTAACGCTAGCGCTCATTCTCGATTCCCAACACTGGATACCGCTCTTGCTATCAGTGCTTTATTAGACTCCGCGCTTCCCACTCCAATTTCCGCAATACCTGGTACCTCTCTCTCCAGAAGGAATGGACTGGCATCAATTTCATTCTCTTTCCTTTAGTCTACCGGTGCCGTTAAGCACGTTATCATTTACCTACTCTACCCCGCTTCCCTTCTGGTCGGTGGAATGTTCAAACGTTGGTGCCATTGATGGTCTGTCCGATTTCATAATACCTTCTTTCTCTCCCCGTCTCTTTTCGTTCGTATCTTCACTCCATATGCTTAGAAATCTATTCTGTCGGCGACCCCTTCCAGTCCAGCGACATTGTACTCTCCAGTGCGTTGAATTAGCTATGAAACACCACGATTTCCGTTACCCAAGACGTTGTCACCCTGTACATGATCACCTACAACGGGTAATCGGCAGGCGAGATGGCTCTTTGCATTTTTGTATATTTAGCTCACCCTCTCGGCGATAGCATGTTTGCTAATGCCTCTGACTTTACTGTGGTAAACTTCATCGTTACCTCCCGATGGTTCTAAGTTAGGTACGGAATCAACTTGGATTCAACAATTCGACTACATGGGAGGTTACGGTTTTGAAATGTAACATTTAAGTAACTCAGATGGACAGCGGACGTGTCCCATACAGGCTATACTAAGCAACATATAAGTACCCAGGAAATTGTCCCATAAGTATACAGTGGCTCTTCAAGCCTGCATCGTTAGATAAGTATTCTCTCTCCAACCAGGAACAGCGGACTACCTATACGGAGACTACCAGATCTGGAGACCTGGAAACCGGCGAAATCTTTGGAAAAATCACTCCCTAACTGGAGTTTCATGCTTGCCTTCTCGTGGCGGCGGGAATAGACTATCAATGTGGACTCAACATCGAGACTATACATTTAGCTTCAACGCCACGCGAAACTCGCTTGAATGTGCGTACCAGTAAATATTTTATGGTAGTCACTTGGATGGGGACGGTGTTGAGTCCAGCCTTTTCGTCTTCTTCTGATCATGGCTTTATTGAGTGGGTACTTTGCAGCATTCAAAATGATGGTTGTGAAAGTACACTATACTCTCATTGAATATGGGTCCTGGAAACATATTCCAAACCGAATTACCGTCAAGCCGAATTACCGAAAACATACTACCATACCGTTTATGCGAGCTGCTGTATGTTCGGACACAGGATGTTCTCTATGGCGGTACTAAGGCACCCTCTGGAGTGGACGTAGGCCCAGCTGTAATTAACTTGTTATCATTGATATGACGGATTGTAACTATTTAGCATTTAGCATTTATGTACTAGCATGTGAATAGAATTGACATTTGTGCCTGTATGCATTGACATTGCGTTTGAGCAAGATCAAGAGCCTCCAGCTGAGTCTTACCAAGTCATTGGCGAGGAAGCTGAGCCAAACTAGTGTTTTATTTCCTGTCCCGTGGTCATAATCCTTTCGCTTTCTTTCCCGCAGGCCTTAAAACTTGCTTGGAACAAATTTACATTTTCCTTGGATCTCAGAGGCTGCCTCAACATTAAAATCAACAACAAATCACGTTATACCACCTCTCTGGAAGATTGTCTCCAACTACCTGGCACAAACCAACTGACAAGGATTTCCGAACATGTAAGCAAAGTTTGAGCCCGAGTATAACTATGTGTTTAGTGCATCAGACAAAGGGGACCATCATGATTGTCCGCCAAAATCGGAGCGGCGGTGGTACCACTTTACAGTGACACTCCGTCCAGTCAGGATCTACTTGACGTCGAGTAAAGATCTATGCTGTTTTCGCGACTATCAACGTTTCCCGTTATGTCAAACTTTACCATATACGTATCTCGCAGCTAGCTGCCAGCTGCAACCGGAATCAGGAGCTTGAGGGTGCGCTCGGGCTGCGATTTTTTCTTGTTTCTCTTATAGTAAGGCATTCGACCCTTTATAATATGAAGGATCTCAGATCTAGGAGCATACTCATCTTACTTTAGAACAATAAGGATGAAGGAATAGCTTGTACTAGTATTTTGAGATATACGCCATTTGCCTGGTTGAGTAGTATTCACAAATCCTGAAGTACATTAAGTATTGAACCAAGTTACCCCAAAGGGGTGGAGTTGACCCACGTATATCTGTAACATATACATTGCTCAAGTTAGTCCCTTTGGTGGACCATCTTTGACATGTTGATATGTTCTTGAATTCGCCACATTCAAATCTTTTGTACTTAAGCAGTCGAGCGTTCCGATCTTCCTCACCAGAAACTTTTAGTCCACTCAAGCCCCCCTTGCTAAGGCCATGACTCCAGGAGAAGTAGCAAAGACATCAAGTGTTGGGGTGGTGCTCTTGCTGAATATGGCTAAAATTGTAGTCACCTCTACTTTATTTGGTGCGTCCGTTATGTTATTTTTTTTTTTCTGAGGGAAGATTAATTGATTAATTTCTAGGGATGTACTGTTTGGCGTGTTGCATTAGCCTTTACATTCACTTCAAGTGAGTTGTTATACTTCATTAAGATCTTGATAAAACGACTTAAATACTTTGACTATGCAGAAGAAAGAATGATGCCGGGAGTGTCCTGAGGAAAACAATGATTTGTGTACACCTTGGCACATTAGTTTTCATGTTGATACTCTTTGTGTCACTTGCGGCGCTCCCACTTCAGCGCATCAAATACTACCTTATAGTTACTCTACCAGGGGGATCATAGAACAGGTAGCAGCAGCAAATGCACAATCACAGGGTGTAGTCTACGATAACATCTGTTTTTGGTTATCCAATATTATAGTAAGTCTGGTACATCTTATATTGCACAGATTAATTAATGCAAGATAGCCATGTGTAGCTGATAGTGTGATAGTGTGGAGAGCTTGGGGACTGTGGATGGACAATAAGAAAGTGAGATGGACTTTGGTTCTGTGTATGCTTGCAGATATAGGTGGGATTGGTTTGTGAGGATGGGTTCGTGGAGCTCATGAGTATATGATCTTTAGGTGCTAGTATTGCAGATGGCATCGGAGATTCTTTGGCTGCTTCCTTAGCTCACTTTAACAATGCTATAACTCTGGATTGGGTTACTGTGGTACTGTCGTTATCTGTAAATATCATAGCAACATGCTTAATAGCTTTTCGAGCCTGGTGAGCATTGTCTTTCAGTTTCTATCTTCTCCCTGTATCTGATCTATATACTTATTATGGAAATTGCAGGTCACATCATAGATCTGTGGGATTGATTTCCTTTAAGAAAAAGCAGACCAAAGGTCAAAGGATTCTTCTTCTTCTTGTAGAGTCTGGTGGAGTTTACGCGCTATTCCAGGTATGTATTCCAAGAGCATACCTAACTTGTCGCTGTTGAAAAGCAATCTCCAGCTGTTTTCTGTGATAACTAATGCGTTGAGCGTGAATGCACTGCCAGCATCACCTGTCGCCTTTGCTGCATTTCTTGCAGCCCAAGTTTATGTCTCTGCCGCTGTGAGGTCCTTCATATTACTTGCATCTGTAGGCTGATAGATGTCGCCGCTATATAACAGGCCCTAAATCCTGTTGCAATCATCATCATCGTCCAAACTCAAAATACCTATGAGGAAAGTTTTCAACTTGAGGAATTTAGCACAAGTTCAATTAGTGAGGTGCAGGTGCCTTAGCACCATGCTGGGGGTGTGTTGGAGTGTCTCTTTATATAACATCTAGCTTAGTCAGTGTCATCCCTATTGCTTTGTATTCCCAAAGTATCTAGCTCTTATCCAGACTTATATAATCCATCTGCCAAGTATCTGTTCTTGTTGACTGAGGACTCCATGTCTTTCTCATATCCCTGGTCAGGCAAAGCTCTTATGTATGCTGGGTCCCAAAGAATACTACACTTATGTAGTAATGAGGCCTTAACATCAAGGCAAAGGCAAATGAATTTTTTCCCTTGCATTCACCGCCAATGTTAGCCAGTCCAGTGCCAGGGCAAGAAGAAGCAGTGCTTGAATCTTGTTGGACTCAAGTTGGACTTGGGGAGGTTGAACTCTTGGTTGGACTTCAAAACAGCAATTTACCGAGTCATTGGCCGAGTCTGTGCTAACTGGGTATATGGTTTTGAAGGTATGGCTAACTAGCTCAGTTGGTTTAGAGCGTCGTGTCAATATAGGCAAAAGCTAAATTCATTCCGTATTAATGCGAAGGTCTTGGGTTCGATTCCCAAGTTGGCCATACCCCCTGACTCTGCCTCGCTTCTCCCGCAGATGGGTCATTTTTTCTTCATCTCAACAAAGAAGAAACCAACGTGTACCTTGCATGTACCTAACCAAATGCTCTAAACTCGAACTCGTCACGATTTACTTGGATATACGCGCTGGCAAGTTAGAGATCCAGACGCAGGAACTACAGAAGAAACACCGTTCGGATGATGTCTAACTTTTCGACTCAATATTTATACTCACTTATGTCAATGTAAAGAATGGCCGACTAGCTCAGTTGGTTAGAGCGTCGTGCTAATATTTGACTTAAATACAGTGTTACGCGAAGGTCTTGGGTTCGATCCCCACGTTGGCCACTGGAGGCTTTGCATGCTCAGTTTTTGTCATCATGTCGGATTTTGTTCTTACTTTCCTACTTTCATATTTTGTCATCTTTTGAAAATGTTCGCAGTGATTTACTGCATCATTACGTAATCTCGGTCCCAGATGTATAGGGCGCGGGCCGCTTCACCGATAATCATAGTGTTGTTGTAAAAGGGGAAAATTCAGATACAAGCTACACTCATCCTCCAAATGTGGGGACAAAAGCACACCAGAGGGTAGAGATGGGTAAAGCCCTGGGTCAACAACCCGATGGGGTCTCATTCCATAAAACTAGGTACTTATATACTATACAACTGTATACTACACTATATAAGGGAATTGACTAGCTATAATTCCAGGCAAGTCATGTAAAGTCATTATGAGTCATTTAGAATCATTGCGAAGTCATCCACAGTCAATGACTCAATGCACAGTAACTATGTACTACAGTTGAGTCAATGCAATATTGACACATTATGACTCCAGTCCATATGAGTCAGTCCAGGTTTGTACACGGAGGCACTTGCAAATATTCCAGTCCAAATTCCTACACATAGGTGTAAACAAAAAACCAAACACGAAACAAACATCAGCCCTTCGCCCTAGACATCTGGTGCAATTTCACCATGAGGGGTGGGCTCAGTGACGTAACCAGATATGTAATGGTGTGATTTCGCAGTGACCAATGCTCTTCTGCAGCTCTTAATGTGAATTATTGCATAAATCAGTAATATGAATCACAAAGAAGCTCAGAACACATGGCCAATCTTCTTCAGGTATGTTAAGAGGCAAAATGATGATGACCTGCTTATCCTTAGCCTCAACAAGGAGAGGGATGATAAGTTAGCTTCAATGCAAGCAGCATTAAACTTTTTCCATGACCGTCTGCAGTATTTTTGATTGGAAGGGCTTATAAGTGGCTAAGGCCTTAATTAACCCCTCCAAATGAAGTTAGGTCTTAATAGGTTAATTTGAGGGGTTAATTAATGGCAAATTAACATCTGCAAAATCTGGGATGAACTATGGCTGCTATGGAGTGCTCTGGAGTGCTCCAGAGCAGCCATAGCAGCCATAGCAGCCCTGAGCGCTACAGAGTGCTCTGGAGCCCATACCCTTGCTATGGACAGCTATGGACAGCTATGGACTGAATAGTAACTGAATTGAGTTGCTCCGATCAAACCCAGGTTTTGCAGATGAATGGCAAGCTAAGTGCAAATTAAGACCTAGGTAAAAACAATTAATTTCCAGTGTACTTGTCTCCAGAGCCACCCAAAGCATCATCATCAAGTGTCTCATTGTCCTTTCCTTGTGCTCACAATTCCATTATTAACTAAATACTGCACATGGAACATGTCACAGCTGGTGTTCTGGCACCCATTCTTCTGCTCTGCAAATTGGTATCAGTAGTTGTTGAGTGGTTAATTAACTGAAAAGGATGTTAGATGACCAGGGTAGCTTGGCATGCTCATGAGCTCCCCTAAGGAAGTGGAGTTGGGGGGAGGGGTTAAATATTCTCGAGACTTGTTTGGGCACAAGCATCAGGAAAAGCCTTTTTTGCCTAGGTGACCCCAGAGTGGCCTAAAGCAAACAAGGTGACCTATGAATCCTATGGCATCCTAGGAATTTTGGCTCGTCCCTTGCCAGTCAAGGCTCTTGAGGATTCCCTAGGCAAGCCTAGGTTTGCCCAGGTTTGCCCAGGTGTTCCTGGGGAACACCTGGGGAGCACCTGGGCAAACCTAGGCTTGCCCTGGGTTTGCCTAGGATACCCTAGGGAGTCCTCAAGAGCCTTGACTGGCAAGGGACGAGCCCAAATTCCTAGGACACCATAGGATTCATAGGTCACCTAGTTTGCTTTAGGCCACTATGGGGTCACCTATGCAAAAACGGCTTTTCCTGATGAAGCTACTTGATCACATGTCTTATTAAGACCTAACTAACCCTTAACTAAAAATTCCAGCGAAGTTAGGTCTTAATTAAGAAGTAAATTAAGGCCTTAATCTTAATTAAGTCTTAGGTCTTAACCACAACACTGGTGATCTTGCTATCAGCGCGCCTAACTGAAAGTTATTAGCGCCAACATTCTGAACTTAGTGAATATATATGATTCTGCTGAAAACAAACTTGGAAAATAAGAACAATTCAATGATAGAGCCTATTGGAGACCTTTTTCTTATCCAAAACACATTAGTACAGGTACAAAGGCATGCCAGGAAATGCCGTTTGAATACCGTTTATCAGCAAGTTCTATATCCAGTTCAGCCCACTGCAATATATCTACCCTATAGAGACACTGTTCATGAAGCAATGTACACCAGCGTAACTAAAAACTCTTAATTTGGTATGATAATATATGATAACAGTACTTTACTTCCGTTAATAGTCTCCTCAAGGTCTCAGGTTAAAACAATGAGCTTGTCTGAACAGTATGGCGATTTGCGTGGCAGTCATGCTATCTGGATTTGGTATATCAGTAGATTAGATAGTATTTGATGGACAGGCACACTAACCATGGTTCAAAATCCATATGGTATTCAAACTCCGCTCCCGGGAACCTCCCGGGGAATCCACGACTGTCCCTAACCCCACCCAGGTTCCCGAACAGGGCCTAAGTCTATGAAACTCAGGCAAAATTATTGTCGACTTTGATTGTCCCCAACTGTAAAACAAGGTTTAGAAACACAATTTTGGCCATCAATCCACCTTTGACCCTTATGCGGGCTGTCGGATTGTCACGCTTTTAGGTATTTAGAAAATAATTTAGGTTTTTTGCAAGAGGTGCCGGATCTCTGGATCTTGGATATACATCATTCCATGCGACACCTTCGGATCATTCGGCAAATATCACAAATATTTGTGCAGGATGAGTATCAGAAGTCGGGGAGTAAAAGAGAGTGGACAAAATTATGCAGTTCGTATCTCTATGATGATTGCGCTGTGTTGTTGTGAATATAATCTGTGAAAGTGCAGGTTCATGTTAGAGATAGCTATGCAGCCGCGCAGCCGACAGCCTGAGAATTGATGAAATCGCCTTATTGTGGGATTGATATCCAAGATCCAGAGATTCAACACCTCTTGTTTTTTTGGCCCACTGAAGGTAGCCCAATATAGCCTAGCCAAATTCAATATTAATGCGGAGGTCTTGGGTTCAACTCCCAAGTCGGCTATACCACCTGACTCTGCACCGCTTCTCCAGCAGATGGGTTGTTTTTTTTTTATCTCGACAAAGAGGAACTAACATGTACCTAACCCAGATGCTCTTGAGCATAGTTTTTTGTAGTTCTTCCATGCATTACCATATTACCATCTTCACAAGTTGGTAGAATTTGTCGCAATTGGCTTGGATACGTGCACTGATCTAGGGATCTAGAGGCAAAAACTATAGGATAATACATAATCTGACTCTTTGACTCAATATCTGTACTCACTTATATCTGTCCAAACAACAATGGCTGACTAGCTCAGTTGGTTAGCCTGGTAACCAAGCCCTTAAGAGGTTGGCATTGTTTAAATGTAACGCCTACAGCACGTTCATTGCCGTTAGCACCGATATTACATAATTAGTCTACTCTTATCCTCGTACCACATACTCGTTTCGGTCTATTTCTCTAATAGAACAAGATCTTGCTCATGGTCTGAGGCATTAAGAGTCAGGGCTCTTACACTTTTTTGAGCAACCTTGTCCTGAATAGGACTATTACAGCAATATGACCACACAACAGCACAACTCAAGCCATGACTCTGTCATGGCTCTGGCTTACTCTTTTCTTTCTCAAATCCTTTCCATGTTCCCTCATGATCCTCTCTCACACATCTCTGGGATCCTGGACTTCTCCTCCCAGGGAATTCAACAGCTGCTAGTCAACTTTAAGCAGCTCTGGGAACAACATGGTCTTTCAGTGGCTGGTAGGGATTTGGCAGAGGCAGTGGTGCAGGATTCAACATTAAGATGTTGCTGGGCAGTGAAGGAAGAAGGTTTCCAGGCAGAGGTCTGTTTTCAGATGATAGAGTCTATTAAGAGACTGGGAGAAGAGTTTGAGATGGAACTGTCCAAATCTCAAACACCACCTCCTGCTCCAAGTTCTCCATCACCTTTGACCGCTCCTATTGCCTCATCACCGACTCCCACGCTCGCTTCGAACGCATTGAACGCATTGAAATCATCTCCACATGCTCTGACATTGGTTTCACCCTCCAAACCCACTTCCCCTTCATTTCGACTCCAACCAACCTCAGAGTTTGCACGGGAGGTGGCTGAACTGCGGAAAGCAGGCCGGAAACTTGAAGTATTCATGGATGAACATGTCATGGGGCTCGAACACACAGCTGGCACACCGCCAGCTCGTGTTCATCTCTCAAACACTCCAACCGAGTGTACACCTGTGCCTTATATTGCCCCTGTGACTGCTGTTCCACCAACAGGCCTTCGTAAACGTGTCAAACACAATGTGTATGGTGCATTTGGTTCGCTCTTGCTTCGTTCAAGTCGTTGCCCATCCCAATCTGGTACACTCATGCCATCACCCTCACCCACTGAAACTCCCCATCACCATATTTGTGCTCCCAATCAATGCTCCCATTCATGGCGCTGGAGATCTACTGTCTCCAATGTGCCACCACCATCTCAATCTGGACTTAGTGTCAGCATCCAGAGAATCCGGCAATTTTCACAGGACACTTTCTCTTCTTCTGCACTTATGGAAATTGCCAGCATACTACATCGTACGTTACCTATTAGATGACTGTATGTTTCTCTTTGTTATGTTTTCCCTTTTCCATCTTTCTCTTTTGTTTTTTTTGGGTAAGATGGACCTGTGGGGTCAATCTAGGGGGCATGTGTAACGCCTACGGCACGTTCATTGCCGTTAGTGCCGATATTACATAATTAGTCTACTCTTATCCTCGTACCACATACTCGTTTCGGTCTATTTCTCTAATAGAACGAGATCTTGCTCATGGTCTGAGGCATTAAGAGTCAGGGCTCTTACATTAAACAAGAAACCTCGTTAGAGGGCTTGGGAAACCGGAAGCAAATCGTCGCAGAGACTTTGCCGGTGTCAAAACTGCCGTTAGGCAAGCCTAATAAGGCAAGACCAAATTGGGATTTGGAGGGAGGATGATTTTCTTGAGCGTTCATTTGCTACTGTCTCATACGTCATGTTAAGACGTCCAAAGTGTAATGACGCAGCGCAAAAGGTCTTCCTATCCTCTGAATCCTAATCGGGTTTTGCCTTATTAGGTCTGACACCCAGGCCCAACGATCCGAAAACACCTCGACATCACACCTATCAATGAGTGTAAGCCTGGTAAGATGGGCCCCACATGCCAGGCCCCCTCCCCTGGATCTTTGACTTTCCCTACATTGTGAATATTTCCACAAATAATTCCAAATATTATCTATAAGGTTAGAGTCTATAGGTCTCTATAGATTGTTGATGCAATAAAGTCCCGGTAATTATTATCAAGTCAGGGTTATTGGAACTGAGTACTAATGATTATCTCGGAGCTCAGCACTTTATTATCAAGTCAGGGTTATCGGAACATAACCCTGACTTGATAATAAAGCGCTGAGCTCCGAGATAATTGTCCTGCCTTTTGTCCCGGCGTTATTTTGGAACTTCTAGGTATGTAACATTGCAGAATGGTGAGCTATCCTTTTTTTAAGACTGAGCATGCTTTATTCAAAGGCTTTACCTCATGCAACCTCATGCACTTGCACACTTTTGAGTACCCATGCACCGGGAATTCGAAACGCCTGCTGAGTTACAGTGAGTACTGAGCGAGATTTGTCTTTGGAGGCATGCTTAGATGAGAGACTTTGAGTGTTTTTTACGTGCTCATGCCCTGGAAATGCAAGGAACGGGCTACGCGTATTTCTTTCTTTTATTTAACATGTTCTTTTTTTCTTTCCTCTTTGTTTCAAACCAACTAATCCATCGACATCTGCAATCTTGGATGTTCCTCAAGTCCTTTCATATCTCAGTCTGATGCAAAAAGATTTTGACTTCTCCAGTGCCTCACCCATGCAATTTTGACTGAAGCCCGCATGACAACCTCGACAAAACAACAGGCTTTCTGTCACCTAATATCAGTCCTCGGGCACCGTCACCTCTCTACATCCAGCCCTTCTTCACCGCCGTCACTAACATCTCTCCTTCCAATGCTATAATCCACCAGTTCAGTATAATGGGTAGTAGTCCCGATGCTCAAGAAACATATTCCAATGTTGATAAGTGTTCATCTTATCTGCACTCACAACCGCTATGCTTTCGCACCTTGTTACCTTCATTCCTTGGTTTTTTTCTTTTTTTTGCTGGCACCTTCTCTCACAGTCATCGTCTGTGGAATGGAGAGCACTTTAAACTGCTAAGGGAAGATTCAGCTAAAGACGTTCGTATTGACTGATGTTTGTATTGACCGACATGCGGGTAACAACATGACTGGTAGGAGAGCTGTTATGACTCGATCAATAGTCTCGTCCAAACCTTCACAGTACGTAACTCAGCAGTAAAAATGATAAGAGAAATTAATGAGATTATAGAGCAAGCCTTTCCGTTTGTTGAAACCACTAGGCAAAAAATATATACTCAAACAACTAGGCTCAAGTAAAGTTAGTAACTAGTTTGTAATACGAAACTCACAGAAGTTATTATTTGGAGATAGCTCGACAAATAATAATATGATTACCCTCGGAGATAGCTCAACAAGCAGTAATATGAATCAGAACTAGTACTCGCAGATGGCTCAACAAGTAGTAGTGAGTGTGGTGTCTAGTACTCAGAGATAGCTCAACAAGTAATAGTGAGTGTGGTGTCTAGTACTTGGAGATAGCTCAACAAGTAATAGTGAGTGTGATGTCTAATACTTGGAGATAGCTCAACAAGTAATAGGAAGTTGCAACTCGGAGATAGCTCAACAAGTGGCAATTAAAGAAGTATTCACTAGGAGATAGCTCAACAGGTGAATGTTAGTGGATACAACTTGGAGTTAGCTCAACAAGATGTATAAATGTGTATTGTAGCTTGGAGATAGCTCAACAAGATACAATGAGTTGGTCTGGTGATTCACACAAGTGATAACAGCAAACAAGTGGGGGTTTGGATTTAAGAAAATAATACGTCTACTGTACATTGGTAAATCTGGCTTCCTTATATACTGTTTAATATGTACTAGTTAGGAAATGCTGCAGAATGACTAGATTTGAGTCATAACTGCGGAAATGCTGCGGATCAGTCAGCATGACTGTGGAATGGTGTGCAATGACTGTTACTGAGTCATTTAAGCGGAACTGCGGATGACTGATGTTGAGTCATTCAGTAGAGTCATGGATGACTGATATTGAGTCATTTAGTGGAACCAGAGTTGACTAATAATGAGTCAATACTGTGTGGAAGGGTCTTTGCAGCTTCCATGGTAATGTGCAGCATTATCCGAAGTTGTGTTGAGAAGATAAGTAATGAATGTATGTGATAGTGTTAAGTGGTAAAATATTAATGATAGTAGTGGTTGTTAATAAATGAAAAAAGAGTGTGTATATGCCTATAGTGTAGAATCGGGTCATAACAAGAGCAGCCTGGTGAATATCCACGTTTGAAAGTTGCGATACATATCACATAGTTATGTACATAGACATGGAATATTTCTGATTGCCTTTTTCTCTCTGTAAAAAGCATGAATTTGCGCATAAGAATGCCTTGAAGAGTTTACAGCGGAGTGCGGCCCGCCGCTCCGATACTTGACCTCAATGCTTGGGACGTTGAGCAAGGTCAATCTAAGAAGTTTTATGTTGTTTTTTTATTGTAGCTATCTTCTACTAAGTGTAACGAGCTAGTGTAGATAATTTCTATTGCATCGCTTCGCATATGCTTGAGATACAGCTGTTCGAACCTTTAACACAAACTGCCACTGCAAATATGGCAGTCTTCACTACACTTTTCAACCTTGTAAATTTAAGTAGATATAAAACTCATGCCACATTATAGATACAACTGTAAAGAGTCCTCGAAGCTAGCTAAATCCTCTACATGTGAATTATTTCACTAGAAATCTTGCCCGAAATACTCAATTTTACTAAATGTCAAGGCCAATATCCATACATGTAGGCCGCAAGAGGCTACAAAAATTCAGATTTGCAGTTAAGTTGTCTGTATTTCCTTCTTTATAATTCAGATATGTTTGATTTGGCATCCAAGCAGTAGTTCTAGAGTATGTTCAGCTTTATCACCTTTTGAAGTGCAGAGCAAGCGCAACTAAAGTAATAAATAAAGTGACTACATAATTAAGTAGGAGTAAAGTATAGCAGCATAGTAGAAGTAGTGCGCCTGCGGTACATGAGCCCAATACCTTACAAGCTTCAATGGCGGGGGTTTAGGCGCATGCCGACTGATGGTGGCGGGAAGTCTTCATTAAGCGCCCACTGACCATTTTCGAAGAATCGAAATGCATCGCACACTTTTAATCATTACTTCAATAGAGAGTGCCAGCTGGTTGCTCTCCAGAAATATTATTTAGAGCACTCTGCAATTGTCCTGAGGCCTTCAAAACTAGTAAAAATTTGACTGTAGCTTCTGTTGAGGGGTTGTACCTCCCAACTTACTGCTCGGTGCTGCCGCCCTTGCAGCCCGGCACTAATGTATGAGCATAGAATTCCCTGGCTTGCCTGTGTCCATGGTGTCAACTTAGAACATAAATTGAATGTGAATTGGCACAGAAAGTTGGGTGGACTGTGCATGCAAAACCCGATGAACACTTGTATTCCATAGACCCAATGACACGCTGCTGACATACACTCATTTTTGGTTTATGGGCAGCGAACACTGTGAGAGGAGCGGCCCAGCAGATAAATAGCGGGACGGGAAGGCACTATGGAACTAGTGCGCGCAGATAGGTGAAGAGTCGAAGACGGCGGGATCTGTGCGGGGGCTGCAATTAACGATGACAAGGCGGGACCGCAGGCGGGCAGTGTTCAATAACAATAAGCGAGCTCAGGCCTGCTCAGGTTGAGCACTGAGTTCTCTTGGCAAATTGATGTAATTATTTGCTGAAACATTGTTGTACCGGTTTTACGTAGCTTACATGAAGGTCCTGTGGACTCTAACCTTATCCAAAATAACTGGAATTATTCGCAGAAATACTCGCAATGTAGGGAAAGTCTCAAATCCAGGGGAGGGGCCTGGCATGTGGGGCCCATCTTACCAGGCTTGCATCTATTGATTGGTGTGATGACGAGGTGTCCGAAAAAAGTCTGAGCGAAAAAAAACTGCCGGTTTCCAGGCCCCTCTGACGAGGTTTCTCGCTTAAGCCGCAATCCCTCAGAGGGGACTGTTTTAGGCCTATCAGTTGGTTAGAGCGTCGTGCTATTATTGGACTTAAATATGGTATTACGCGAAGGTCTTGGGTTCGATCCCCACGTTGGCCACTGGTAGGGAATTCCTGGAATAGTTTTTGTGTTTCTGTCGGATTTCGGATTCTTGTTCTTCCTTTCATATTTTGTCATGAGCAATGCCAAACTTCAAGCATGTTCACAGAGATTTGTTGGGGTCGGCGACGTGCCTTCCGGCATTACTGTACTTGAACCATACTAGTACGGGTGGGTACGGGAGAGCACCTCAGAGCTGAAGCACACTGAAGCACGAAGAGAGCTCTAGTCTGATGGATATCGAATAATTAATGAATACAACAGTGGATAGCAACAGTGGATAGCTGAACAAACCCCGTTCGACAAGGAATGCGGTATAATAATACTTGAGCTAGATACAAGACTGATTGGTTTACAGATATTAATGAAGCATGCGACAGTCATATGAGAGAAGAACGTGATAAGTAAAAAAACAGAGGTGTGTATATGTATGTTAGTGTTAATGTGTCGGTCGCTGCGAATAGTTATGTGCATGTGAGAGTCGATACCAAAAAAAAAAAGAAACAAAAGCAAGAACTAAGACTAGTCCCATCGTCCATCGCTTCCGCATTACATCCAATGAAAAAAAAGAAAGCGATATTCTAAAAAATGGCGTAGTGCACATTGTGAGTGAGGTACCAGCGGGGAGTATTGGAAACGAGTGATATCAAGTACGCATTCTACGACGTCTCTTCTCCTCTTCATGCCGCTTCTCCTCCTCCAGCGCCGCGAGCTCTTCTTCCCTAGCAATACGTGCGCTACGAAAGGAGGTCAGATATATAACACCGGAAAACGAGTCTGAAAAGCACACACCTGCGTTTTTCTTCTCGTTCGAGGGCGCTGGCATCTACCTCCATATCTTCGTCGTCACTAAAGACGTCCATATTGACATATTGACTACGGTTTTTGCCCATGATGTCCCATATGAGACCGCTAACGTCCAGAGGCCCATCGTCTGGCTCCTCCGAGGACAAGGCGCGGCGTTTGGCGCGGGACTCGGGAGCACCGGGAGAGCGTTCGCGCTTTCTGGCCGAAGAGGGATGGGGTTGGGAGGAACCTTTGGGTTTGCCGGTAGGACGAGGAAGCGGTCTCGAGGAGGATGCTGACGATTTTGGTATGGGCGCGGACCTGGATGGTTTGTTGGATGCAGGAGGTAATTTCTTCGGAACGGACTGTACGGGCGGAGTACCGATGGCACCTAGAAGAACGCAGGAGACGATGTCAACGTCGACGTGCAAGTGAACGGAAAGAAGAGCAACGCACGCGATACCGGCTTAGGAGTCCCCTCCGCAGACGCAGGACGAGACTTTTCCTTTTTCCTCTCTCCAAACCAATCATCAAAAGCGAGCGCATCGTCTCCGTCTAGCGTCTTCAGCTCCTTTGCTTTTGCTCGATCCTGTAAAATCTCATCAATAGTCCGCGTATCGCGTTTCACCGTGTTGAGCTTTGTCAACGTATTCGGCATCGCCGTCAGCCTGGCTTTAACAGATTGCTTCCCGGAGCTACTCGATGCCGGAAGGCCGTTAGTAGTGACATCGACAGCGCCGCCAGGAAGGCTACGGCCGTGTCTCTGGTACCCGCCGGTCGTGGTCGAGCGTTTCGCGGACGTAAATTGGCGTTTCAAGGTTGCTTGGAGCTTCCGCTCGCGAAGTTCCTCTCGAGTGAGGGGTTCGGCCGTCGGACCGTTGTCGTCGTCGTCGTCTGTGGCAGCCCCAAGAGGTTTCCGCCGCGGTTGTGAAGAAGATGAAGCGGAAGATACAGAACCCTTATACGACCCGCCTTTCCGATGTCCAGGTCCATACAACAAGGCATCCCGTTCAGCGGCCTTCCTCCTCTCAAGCGCAGCCTCTGCGGCTTTCTGCTCCTCCTCTTTCCTCTTCTTCCTCTCCTCTTCCTTCTTCTGCTCTTCAAAATGCTTCAGTCTCAAACGCGCAGCTAATTCCTTTTCCCGCTTCTCTTTTTCTAGCTGCTTTTTGCGGGTCTCGGCTTCGCGCTTTTTGCGGTCCTCGAGGATGGCTTCAGCATGGCTTTGCGCGGCGCGGGTATGCGTGGCGCTGAGGGCCATTAGGGAGGCGAAGCTGGACATTGCTGGAAAATTAGAGAAGGAGAGAGAATTAAAGAGAGAAAGAAATAAAGATAGATTTTAGAGAGATTAGACTCTGAAGAGATGAAGTTCTGGAGATCCGACGAAAAAAGAGGTAGAGATGGTGAGAGTTACAATCGAACGGCCACGCCACTGCCTTCCATAGATGTGTCACAAGGTATTTGTAGTTGCTGACTCATCACATTCAATCATCGAATTCATTCGGAATGAAATTGGTAATTCTTCATTATGCTTCGTATTGTTCATAAGCTAACCTACTGGTCCTTTTGTCCGCCTATTGCGCTTTTTGTAGTTCTGGACTACATCCGTATTTCTCTAGGCAACGTCCCCGTCGCCATCAACGACCCCCCAACCATCCCCAGTAACACATAATATACCAAAAATCCACCCATATACCCATGCTTCAACGACAGCGAAAACAACGAATTGCTCACCGCCGGCCCAACAGCACGGCAAATGCTCACGGACATCTGGCACAACCCATTCGTAGCTCCAAGGGAGGCACGGTTAGGCGACGCAGCGGTGATGAAGATGAATATCGAGCCGTACGAAAAGCTGATCAACAGCGAAAACAGGATTTGCACCACTACAACCGTCCATACAAGCACCCCAGCCTTCCCTCGCTTCCATTCAGCTTCACCAACGCCGTCAAAATAGGAAAACACGCAAATATCGGGATAAACGCCGCAACCCCCACCACGAATGTCTTCTTGCTCCCCCAATATTCCATCACCCGTGCAAAAAAGAATACCTGCATTATCCCGTTTAGGAGCCCAAACACCGACATGATGTTCCCGATGGTGGAGGGGGGCAGGCCTAGGCCACCGAGCTCCGTGGGGGTAGAGAAATAAAGGGGCTGGATGGCGCGGAAGGAGATGTCCAGGAGCGAGAGGGAGGCGTAGTTCCCGGCCGCGGACAGGACACGGGGAATCAGGAGGGCACGGAAAGCAACGGGTTTTTCGGATTCTGCAATCTCGGTTGTAACACTCGTAACGTCGTCGTTAGTAATCGTAATAGGCTTATCCAAGTTACCCGTATCTTTTTTCGATCTGAACAAGCTAGGAAACGAAACGGTGGGAGTAGCCACTGTCTCTTTGAGAAACAAAAACGTCACCAGCCAGGCGATGGCACTGAATGTAGCGGGGACGGCACATGGAAGGAAGTATGGGTAGTCTTTGAGAAACTGGTTGGAACCGAATAGGTGCGGGAACTGATCTGCTGGTCTTGCGAGGGCCCCGCCGACCATGGGACCTAGAACTCCACCTGTAGACCAGGCGATGGGCATGTAGGCATATGCCTGAGGAAAGAATGTTCGGCAGGAGGATGATAGATGTGATACATATGACTCACTTGAGCAAGGTTTGTTGAATCAGTTATTTCGGCCATAACGCTGAGAAGAATATATATCAAGTCGAGTCATCAGAAAACGCGAACTAGAACACAAACCTCTTTATCACGCCAATATTTCCATCTGAAGCCCCCCGTCAGAACGATTATATGAAGTGACAAGGCATATGCATATGGACTTACTGAGTGCGCCGTTCAAACCCCGACTACAGAGTTACATGAATAGTTGAATTAATCAGTTCGGTTGTTGATGGAAGCGGAAGAAGGAACAAAGGACAGTACCTGAGAACCAATCCCCAGAATGTCTTTGATAGACCAAAGCAATACATGGACATGCTCAAGCCGAATAGCCCTGTCAAGATGACTGGCTTGCGCCCAACGCGGTCAGATATGCGAGACCAATGCAGGACGGTCAGGGCTTGAGTAAGGAAGAACAGGGATTGCTGTAATATGTAACTTTGAGTCAATCACGGTTTGAAGTCGACGTTAACCACTGACTAATAACCCGACATAAAATCCGACTTTCGTCTCGTCTCCATCAGTTACGCCAATATCGCGAATGAGCTATCCGGGAATAAATATATTAATCCGTGTCTCCATGAATATTTTTTCGTGAAACTCACCTGTGGCAAGAAGGGGTATATGACTTGTGAGGTCAACGGTTCAGCTAATTGCAGAAACAGAACAATGGTGAACTGAGCCCTGGAGAGGAATAAGCAAGCAGGCAATGATTTACGCGCGCGCGATGGACTTGCCATGGAAGAGGAGTCCGTTTTCTGGACAGCAACGGCGTTTCCTCGTCGATTTGAGGGGGCATGAAAGAATAATGGAGAATTCGGACCGAATCGGCGCTTAGTTTATATACTGGTCGAACGGCAGGCAAAATATGACTCGGCGGCCGAGGTACTGTCGGAACACCACGTTCAGCGACTTGGAGCTTTCCTTCTACGATTCCGAATGGTATTGACCGAGCCGATTTGAGTACATCGTATTGAAGAAGCTATGCTATTACACCAAGGCTCTACGGATATGAGGTTGGAGTTCCCACAGCAGGACTCGCTACAAGGCGTGAAACAAAGACGAGTCAAGGTGGTGAAACACTTCGACAGAATTTCGACACAATGGTGCACATGAACATCTTATTCCTGATGAATGACTCCAGTTTACCAAGACCTAAAGATAGAGCGTTAAAGGGTTAGTGAGTATCCGCACTAGTTCGTGCCCCGAGAAAGCAATACTTGAGCAACACACAAGGAGAAAGGACACGCCGGAATTACTCTGCGCTGATAACGCCTAGCCAGTAGATCTCTAGAGCCCTATTCAGGTTAGTGAATTATTCGAAGAGGAAGACTGTAGTAACAGCCGAAATGGTGGCAGCACCAGGCAGAATAAGTAAGCGGATGTACATGTGATAATAGAAAATAAGCGCCCCCTCTCTTTCCTACCGGGCCAGAGTAGAAACGAAGATACTTCAACAGGGCGAATCATATAAGGGTTCTTCTTCTTCTATTCCTGCTGTACACCTTTCGTCTATTCAGAGTCGGACTTAGACCTGGGCCTGGGAACGTCGGAGACAACAACGATGATTGGTCTGAAAGTCAAACCCCTCAGAACTCCACGGGCACAAACTCCAAGCAGAGTTAAATATCAATCAACCTCCGCAAAACACTCAACCATAACCGTAAACACAGGCGTCAGCTTCACGGTGGGGCCATCGATGTTACAGCTTACAACTAACGCGAGCGGCCTATCTATATCGTATTCAGTAGTGGTAGCTCCGGGACTCAATGGACGAGATTTTGCAGGATAGAGCGAGGGCGAGGGAAGTGAAGACGCTTGATGGGGATGATACGCCTATATTTGTGACCTGTTCAGGGGGAGGGAGAAGGATAAGAAGGAGAAGTCTCGTCCTGCTTCTGTGGAAGGGCTACTCAGTCGGCATCGCGTGCGTTTTATTCTTTGTTTTCTTTCGTTGTAAGTATGTCTTGTCTGGATTTCAAGGTTGACATTATCCGAAAGTAATTTTCGTTCATCGAGGTGCCGTTGGTACAACTTATCCCGAATAAATTACCTCCTGCATCTAACGAACCACCCGGTTCAACCAAGCCTACTTCGTAACGCAATTGTCAGCATCCACTTTAGGCCTCTTCCTTCCCGGGCTTCTGGGGCGGTAAATACCTTCGCAAGTCTGTTTCCTTCCATCCCTCCCACCCAAACCGTAAATGGTGCTATGCCGGTGCCCCTGCACCCTCTCTAAACGTTGCGCGATATCCTCAGCGGAACTGGAATCATTTTTGGGTTGTATGTAGGAATGGGACATTATGAGACGAAGAAGAAAAAAAAGAAATCAGATTGTCAAGGTAGATTCCACATCGTATCTAGCAAAAATCTCTTAACACTTCTGTTTCTTGCAGTTTCACTATCTATCGACACTGAGAGGCTAGCTCGTTGAGTTGCCTTCACCTGGAGTACTAATTTAGCGTCTAGGATTAATTAATCCTCGATCCCCAAGTGTTGACCACCCACGTTGTATCAAATTGATCCGAATTTCGTGTGTGGGGTAACTCGAGGGACGGAGACATGCTCGGCAAATCTGCTGTCGGTGAAGGTGGCTTCTTTAGCCAGATTAACTGGACGATGCGACCTTGACATCGGGTGATTTTGACCTTGAGGTATTTTATACTTTTTTAAGGGCCTGTCGAATGGACAGGGCATGCCTCCCCTGTAAGCGCCGTCCACCTCTCTGTCGCTTGTATCAGCGCAAGCTTCAGCTCGAACGCCTGGCCTTCCCAGGGGCTACCAGCGTGTAGGAAGAGACGGCCGCAGAGTGCGTACATGGGGTCGGTAAAGGCAGCGTAGTGGAGCTTGTTGCACTCCTCCATGTTTTTGACATAGTGGTAATGCACGGGTAGTAGATTGACCACGGTAGTAGATTACCTCCGCTCTGATTCGATTGGCCTCATCCAGTTGGTCGAAATCCTCTGGTAGATACGGGGCATCATAGATTGCGACACGATCATCGTAGTTATGGAGGCGCTGTGAACAACAGCAAGGAGAAAGGGGCACGTGCGTCCGCGGATCGTCTTTCCTAGAATTCGATGACGCGGTAGCGTATTTGCCAGAACGGGGTTCTATAGGGGCTCCTCTAAGCTTGACTTGATCACCATGCAGCCATCGTTCATCAAATCGACATTCCATGATAGGAAACAATCACATTGATTTTTCGGATCTCAACATTCAACGTTCAACACGGTCCAACCTCAATCCACAACGCAGTATCATGATCCTAACCCGAGTACTTACCCGTCGAAACGTTGAAGCTTTGAAGGCCCATACATAGAAAAATGAACCTACTAAGTACTACCAAGTACTAAATCCCTAACACACTTCTTCACAAACCCCTGCTGCACAAAACCCCAGGCAATCTCTTCTGCCATCCTGCCAAGATCCAAAACGCCCAGAGCGAGATCATTCCCTCCATAGATTATGGTAGCATCGGTGATGGAACAGATGGTCGCTGGGCTCGAGCCGCACGGTGGTGCCGGTTTAAAGCTTTTAGGCGGGGTCAAAGGGGAGAAGAGGGTTCATTACGATGAAGCGGTTGTGGGAGCCGGCCTATGGCGAGGTAAGATAGACATGAAGCATAAATGCATAAAGGTTAAGAGGACACACACTGCTATTATTTGTCGCCGCACGCTGTAATCGTGTTGGGAATGAACTCGGTCATTTTTGAGATCACCGGTATGGCAGATATACGGTAATCGCATAGAAATTATGTGGCTGTGGACGACTTGTCCGTCAAGAAGTGCTATGGGCTTGGCGATAATATTGTGATCGAGAGTTAATAGGCGCCAATTTGGCGCTGCATCTTTCTCCTCTTCCTTTTCAGTAATCACCGCTAGAGGGCAAGTCAACTGTTATGTGCAGTCCGCAACTCTTTCTCCGCTGGTGGCTGTGACATTCTCGTCGTTTCATTAACCTTGAATCCATCAAAAAGTTGTGTCTGCCACCCGGGGGCTATTCAAGGTCATACATTAACGCGAAAGCCTTGGGTTTATCAATCCTCATGTCTGCCGCCGAGTTTGATAATAGCAGTATGGAGCTGAGGAAAGTATTACACCTGTATGGTCTTTTCATAGCCGTGTATGTCTGTTAAGGTACCAGCAGAATCTTGAAAGCCAATGAATCACGATCATACTTGCGTGATTTGGTTGGCGAGGTGCTCCCGGCTTCGACTTGGAGAAGTCAAGACAAACCATATTGCTCGGACGCAATAGAGGAGCTGTTGGACGTGAATGAATTGAGACAAATTCGGGTACATCGGGGGATTAGCGGTGAAAAGAATGGTGATGTTGGGATCCGGGCTGGAGTCCCGCCAAAGTCCCGCTATCTCGTATGCATAGGGGTAATATTTCTACCTTTCGCTTTCTTTATTCCTTCGATGTTGTTATCTTTCTTCCATTATTTTCTTCGCTATATTCCTCTGCTGGGCTGCAGTATTTAACTCAGAGTATTTGCGACATAGCACCCCAGTTGATTCATTTGTAGTGTCCTGGGGTGCGTACTTATCTTTTATCTAACTTTACAGCTTACTAACTATCGTACCTTCAGATATATTAATTAGTTCTACAGGTGAGTATATGAGAATTACTAATAGAAGGGCAAAAATAAATATCCCGAACGTGTGAAGGTGCGTACAGAGTTAACTGCATCATCACTGAATCTTGATTCTGTCACTTGAGTCTTGCGGGAGTTCCGATATCAACGTAGAACACTGTAGCGGAAACCACATATCGCCAATCATCATCTACTTCATCCATATTTAACCACCTCAAATATCGCAGGTGCCAGTAGCGGTGTCGGTTCTGCAGATCGAAGCACCAGGTTTTTGCCAATGTCCAAGAAGCAAGAAACGATGAGTGAATTAGTAATCGCTTCCTGTGACTACCCGAGGGTACCATCTGGGTTTGAGCCTCTTTGGAGCCTCTGGTATACTTATGCTGAAGTTTGACAACGAGGATTCTTACAGCCATAGGGCTATGAACAGGTAAATCGATTGGTGCGATGGGATCTTGCGGAATAGTCCAACTTTAAGTTTTCAGTTGCGTCATTAGTGCGTGGTACTTATATAACTGTCGTGGCTGTGAGAGTTTGCACTGTCCTTCACCCCCCCTCACCCTACTCTGTCCTGTTAATAGTTTGGCAATATGGCTACCGCCGTCCGACTGAGCCGGTAACACACTTCTATCCCTAAATAGTTGTTCAGAGCGATTATCCCATGGGCGCCGCGGTGAGCACCATCCGATCATCATGATCTATCACCCATCGCAATCTAGGTCGCATTCTCAGATCAAAACCAGGAGAGTCGAAAGTGATGTGAGTCATTGCCTGGCTCTGAAACTCACAGTGAACACTCCTTGATGTAGAGGCGTTGAGAATCGGCAATGGATCACAGTACTGTTCGTCGTTGACGAAGGTTGATTTTTTTTCATAGACTCTATGTTTTATTTCGGCATATCACTATCATATCATTTGTTTCGGTATCAATTGTTCCGGTTAGTGAGTAACATCAAGTGCTAGTATCGCAAGTAGTGGGGTACTGCCTGGTACCGCTGATATCCTAGATATATACATAATACCTCAGGTTTAGCTTGGGTTTAGCTAGTTTCTCCTCACAACGTTCCTCTTATTTGAATGATCCCTGATGAAAGACAGCTGGTGTCTGCTTTTGCCGAAGAAGGGTTCTTCAACGTCTTTATTCTCATATTGATTTTCACCGGCTATGGTGGGTAGAACAAAGTTCTAGTTAAAACATAGTTACTAATGATTAAGAGCTAGGAGCCTTTATTCTAGGATTGATCATTGCTCTTCAATCTCTAACCATGTAAGCACTGTGTAATTTAATTATGTTACTATTTATTGAGATTATCTTGTATCACTGTTTTTGTTTGTGATCTAGAGGCTCCTGGGGACGCCCACAGACATTCCTTCTCGTCTGTTTAATAACCACATTTATTTGCTTCTCCTGGAATATAGTCAACGTTGGAGCAGGGTTCCTGGGGGTGGATCGGTTTGCATTCATGCATATATCAGACGAACTTGGAATTACTACTCAGATTGCCAACAAGAAGGTTATAACATGGCAAGATGATTCTGTTTGGCCCACCATAATCAATGTGAGCATTATCCCAGAAGGTTTCTATCAATATCATTTAGAATATCCAGCTTCTTTTGAGTGACAGCGTTGTAGTATGGAGAGTTTGGGCTCTGTATCACCAAAGTAAATTTTGGAGGTCCGTTCTCGCAATTCTTATGATTGCCAACATCAGTGCGTAATTATTCTGGCACGTGCCTTGATGCTGCTTGGTACTGAACTTGAATTGAAGGTCTAAACGTGGCGGATTCCGTCTGGGTTGATGTTAAGGAGGGCATAAACCTTTCCGAATCTGCAATTCTGGACTGGCTTTCAACTGTAGCTTCCTTGATTGTCAATATGGTTGGGACTATTTTGTTCTCCTATAAAGCTTGGTAAGTGACTTTTCCCAGGTCCACATTTAAATTACTCATTTTGAAGAGGCATTATAGGAAACATTACAGGTGTATGAAAGGGCTCAATGGAGGGTTAGCCCATAGAGGCAGACGAGCACAGAAAGTTCTAAATCTCTTGATTGAGTCTGGGGTCATTTTCTGCACGCTTCAGTCCATGTATATCATAGTCATCGCGCTATGTACATACAACATCATATTGACTTCGACTTCTCAATTGCCCCGGCATGCTGCTGATGCCATCTTTGTTACTGCATCCGTGAGTTGCCCAATAATTATATATACATCTTTATTTACACAAGACTGATTATGATGGTCCAGGCATCTTATCCTGCTGCAGTAATTGGCCTTCTTCACAAGGACAACAAACAACTGGCACGAACTAAGAGCACTAATGCTCTGAGTTCAATACACAGTGATGATACTATCTGCCTCACTACAATGGAAGATTCAGGTGGGAATCCTGGGATAGTTGCAAGTTTACAATGATACTATAATAGCCAAATAATAGCTTGACACAACTTAACAAGATACTCTATTTTAGCATCAGATAAGATAATTTTGTGTGCTCCCCTTGCAGCAGATCTACAATACAATAACAGAGTTATTCCAAGCCCATGCCCCAAAGTGATAATTGTAACCCAAAAAATAAGAACTACATAGATACTATACTTATGCCACTGAGGATGCCTACCAGCTGGCAGCATAGCCTGAGGCCAAGTACATAGCTTAAATTGAGGTGGCCAGAGGTGTGAACATTAGTCAGTCAGACTAAGCAGTCTTGTACTCAGGAGTCTAGACACCTAATGTAAGCTACTCTATCAAAAGGGATGTACTTACTCACAGTAGGATATTTTCCAGTGATGGACGGCACTACGGAAAGGAAAAACAATGAATTTGATTGTCCAAAACACAATCTAAATGATTGTCTTGCACTCATATTGATTGTCTGAACCATTCTTAATGATTGTCCAGTCTAATCAAAGAGATTGTCTTATACCTTTCTATTGATTGTTTGAACCAATCTTCATGATTGTCCAGTTCACTCAAAAGGATTGTCTTATACCTTTATACTGATTGTTTGAACCAATCTTAATGATTGTCTAAATCACTCTTAAAGGTTGTCTGAACTACTTTCAATGATTGTCCTAACCTTTCAATATGATAGTCTGAACCACTCTATATAACAGTTCTACACTATCTAAATGATTGTAAAAAACACTCCAAATGATGGCATGAAACACTCAAATTGACTGTTTAGGACACTCAAAATGATTGTTTTTGGAAATGGGTCACAGTGTCTTGAGACAATCATTAGGATTGTTCAGCAATCACAGTGAGTGTTCAGAACAATCATTTGAACTGTCTTGGACAATCATCTTGACTGTATACAACAATCACTTGGAGTGTCTTACACAATGGTTTTCAACTGCTTCTGGAGGACCTTGCAAGGAATAAAGGTATATTTACAAATTACTACATGTCAACACTACTACATATCCCCAATTCCCTGTAGGCAAAGTTTCTTTGGTGGTACACCAAAATACTTACCAGCGCAGCGAACATTTGTCCTCAATCAAGTAACAACCGGTCAAAGAAAAATGGGATATATATAGAACGACTTACTCGATGTTTCGGTTCCCTGTAGGTAGTGAAAAAACTTACGTTACTCTACATACTACAGGTAGAAACAACGACGTTGTCAGACCCCAGACCACTAAATCAATATAGAAGAACCGTGGATGAGAAGCGTGACGTACTTACTGCTGAACGAGCACCAGCGCTACAATGATCATTGGTCAGACCTCAAAGGAGTAAATCAGTGGCAACGAATGCGTGAGAAGCGCAACTTACGCCTGGGCTCACCGCACACGACTTGCTGTGGCCTTGCCCCGCATGCCACGCATAGAGGCTGGATGTTGAGCTGGGGGTTGAGCTGGAGGACCGGGGGCGACTGTTGGGACGAAACCGGTTCTTAGCTTCTTACTTGAGCGGACAATCCAGCTGCGAGTGAGTTTGTCAGAGGAACGAAAGAGAAGGGAGAGGAAGAGGACCTAAAGCGGGCGGGTGTGCACAACTGCGGGATTTGAGGGCGTGCAACGTTCCCACCGCGAAGCTAATGTGGACGGTGAGTCCCTTGCCGAACGGACAGTGCTAATGAAGGAGACGTCGCGGCTAGTTAAAGCTGCAATGGGAAAGAGAGATATGGGCAACTTACTCAAAAATCCGCAATCCCGTAGGGTCAACACGTCATACACTACAGCGGCTTGGCATTAAAAGGTACGAAAACATTGGCCCAGGCACTCACGCCATAGACCAAGGGGACGACACCGAGTCGCGTCTGAGGGCCGCGGTCCCGTGCCGCCAACGCCTTACATGAACACGAACACTCCCCCGCTCGGCTACCGTCCAATGCTGTGCAGAAGCCTGAGCAGAAGTGACAGTCCCGAGAAAGGCAGTCAGCACAATGATTCCCATGGCGTCTAAACGAAAAAAAACTCACCTCTAAGCAACTCAATCAATACTCCAAACGACCTTTTCGCCGATGGCTTCAATGTTGGACTTGTTGTGTAACAGATTGATGGGAACTACATGTTTGTCGTAGGTAATTTTGACACGAAGACGGCGCCGCGGCGCCTCCTGACTAAGCGCATGGCAAATGAGGACAGCAAACTTGGAGAGCTGAGCGTTATGGCAAAATTTTGTGACACAAAGTTGAACTCGTGTAATGAGACGGAGGAGATGAGTTCTATCATAGCATTAGACAATGTATTTCTGATATTAATACTTGCAGACGTACCTTTGATCAACGCCAACACTGACGAATTCTTTGGTGCAGGTATCTCTAAGTAGATTGGGACCTTGTAATTTTTGGTTGTACGTGTATGAGCAGACTCGGGATCTGAAGTAGTAGAGACGTAAGGAAACACCCATAACCCAATTGGTTGTAAGTCGGTCGTGGGTGGTCGTGGTTCGGTCGTGGTTGTCGTGGTTGTCGTGGTGCTGCGGTAAATTCAACTTGACAGGACGTGATCATGTGATCTGTCACTTTCCGTTCCGGTTGTTCCGGTTGTTCCACACATTTCGCTAAGTACTAATGATACTTACGTGTTTGTGCGCTTGACTGGTGAGTACTACCGTTAGGTAGGCTCAATCAGCTCCGGAATATAACGCCGGAAGACGCGCCGTAACCTTCACTACATCTGGTGGAATGATGCATCCAAGTTGCGCGCGCATGCACGGTACATGCGTGTGTTGACCAGACTGTGCACAGCCAGTACATGATAGCGCGGGTTGACAGGGCCGTTACGGAAGAAGGATCGTTGGCTGGGTTATCATGTGTAGAAATCCCGACCCAGATGCTGTGTTCCTGCATGCTTGAGCTCGACTACATAACAGACCAAAGCAGATCAAAGCCTGGTAAGCTCGGGTAGGCGATTTGTCCGAGGACCTGTCCGAGCATGTGTGGGATCCGAGGTCCGAGCCTGTAACGCCTCCGCCTCTCCATAATCACCACTGACCGTATCCGGCGATACGGTCATCCTAGACACCGCCGATAGACCAAACGGTCTATCTTATCTTTCTATTTATTATTAATTATATAATAAATCCGTTACTATAAGTATCGTACGATTACTTAAGAGTCTAGTCAGTCTTTTACACCGTCGTACACACAATAGTATCCTATTTGTCGTGTTCACTGGTGTTCTTAAGGACTTTGCCCATAGGGCGCGTTATACTTTTTTGAACATCAAAAAATTACTATTGTGTGAATAACACAAAGCTATTAGTTTAACAAGCTAAAAACAGTTATACTACCAAGTATAACAACCATTATTCCAACTCACTACACAATCCCGCTCCATTTTTCTGTCCCGCTATATCATTTGCTGTCTCAATGACCTCTCGAAATCAATCAGAGAAGTCATATCGGAGCGTGCGCGATCGCGCACCTTCCATTCGTGGTGACGTGTCACCACAATCAATCTATTCAGTCGCATCAGCGACTCATTCCGTGCGTGCGTCTGAAGGACGGCACTACAGGCAGGACAAGAGTCCACCTAATGAACAGTCTATGACTATTCGTAAGAAACGGCCAACCCGAGAGGGTTTAAGTGAGATTTCTTCTGCGCTACGAGATGTAGCGGCATCACTTGACAAGAGTACGCAAGTACTCAATCGTATTCTCAATATAACTGAGAAATGGGATGCATCTAGCATCCGATCTAATGAAGAAAGATCTTCTTCATCGAGAAACAGCAATAGAATCACTATTGCTGCACCCACACCGAGACGACCTGCCGTCACACCGCCGGTATTGCACAATGCAGCACCATCTGTTCCTACCGAGGCAAACAACTTGGTACACCAATGGCGTGAGACGGTGCCCAAGGCACCGTCAGTCCAACAATCACTGTTGGACGAACAGTATTCACAAGGGATGACCAAGTCACCCCGTCATGTTCCTGTATTCCGACAGGAATACGCACCAGTGTCAGTAACTATACTGACACCCATCTACACATCCCGCATGAGACAGAGTCCCAATGCAGAGGCAGCGTCTCTGACACTGCGAGGTCCCAGGCCATTACCGGTGACCAAATCTTGCTCACCACAAAGCGCGGTGAACATTAAAAGTGAACCGAAGTTACCCCGTAACTTCAATCAGGTAGTAGCGATACCACCACAGGAAAGTACAATGTACTTACCTACTGCAAGGGCGCCAATGGTACCCAATATTATTACACCTCCAGTAGTTGTACCAAACACTACTGGAAATCATTCCAGTATGGGACCGCAACACGGTACCCTTCCGGTAGTTCCTACTACCATATCCATCGCCCCGGTGACACAAAGTGTTGCCCCTCCGGTAGTACACACTACCGTAAGACTGCCCAAATTGCCGCCCAGCAATGCGCCAGAGCCAAGTTCAATGCCAGTACCAACGGTATTGGCCGAGTTGCAACCACAGCCGCTTCCGTTGGGAGTAGCTAAAGATTGGATGAGTCGCATAGCGATTCAACGCCAACATAACACCAGTCTCCGAGATTTCGGATTCGCGCCATCTGGGCTTCCCGACCAAATGGTGGGATATAATGTCAACGGAATACCCGTTGATAAATTGACTACTCCCAGAGAAATCTGGGATCGATTTTACATTCCACCCGCTGAGTCCTTTCCAGGACCAAGCAATAATGCGGAGCGAAAGCGCCTAGCAAAAAATCCCGTGAAGGGGGGAGGAAGCACAAGAGTGCTAAATCCAAAGGCCGCAAACGCAGGCCATGGTCGGATGAATCATCTGACTCTAGTGATACCGAGTCAAATACTGACTCTTCGTCTGATGCCTCTTGGCTAGACAAATTTGCTACCCGTAAGGGTAAAATTACTCCTAATGAGCGCCGTAAAATACTGCGTTCACTTGCATCTAAGATGCGAGAAACAACAGGTGACGACGAACGTCGTTCCCGATGGAAACACAAGGTACACAAAGTGTACCGTAAACAAATTCGAGATAAGGTAGGGAATCCTATCCCTCCCATTGAGAGCCGTAAAACTCTTAAAGTTCCATCTCCGGAGGTCTATGACAGATCTCCGGATGTCGATGTCTTCGAGCGGTGGCTAATGTCACTTCTCCAATGGATGGTAGTCAACCGCATGTGCGGTGACGATTACGATGCTACACGGACTGCCGTGCTTGGCATGTTTCTAAAGGGCAAAGCCCTTGACTGGTATAACGACGAAGTCGCTGGTATACACCGCACTGTCCTTAAGTGGACATTTGAAGGCGCCATCATTGGTGTCTTTGATCGTTGCATCCAAGCAACGACCATTCATCAAGCTGCACGGCAGTTTGACCTTATTGAGTATTCACCCGATACGGGTGTGAGGGATTATTATTCCTCACTTACACGATGGACATCACGGATGCTCCAAACACCGGATGATGCAACAATGCGGAAACGGTTCATTGAGGGATTACCCTTCAATATTATCAGGCAACTCACGAACGAGGGGATCGTTCCGGAGTATGCCAAATTAGAAGCGATGGTCAGAGCCGTCACACGCATTGAGGACCACACGGCCCTCACTAAATATTATGTCTCTTCTAGGAATAGAGACGATGAACTTGAATCATCAGAACACCCCGATGAGTCGGACACCGAGAACATTAAAAATGTTCTTGAGCCAATCGAGGAGGACACCTCCTTAAGTATCGGAAAGGATAAACCTTCCGAATGATTTATTGGGTTATTCCAACGCCCAGGTAATATGCCTTACCTGGGCATCACTACTTATCCTCAGCCTGGATTCTCACTGAGAATCCTCATTAAGCAATACTCGGAAACTTCCGAGTCTGCGCGTTGAACATTCGGACATTTCCGAATCAAATCATACTCTAGTGGTACGCCCCACTACCGTTTGATTCGGACAAGTCCGAAAATCTGATGCGCCGCATCAATTAAATCCCATACTTGATGCGGGAGCATTCTATGTTAAACCAAATTAGAAATGGTTTGGATGGTGATGATGTCATTACCATTTTCGATTCACATCCCTGATGTTAATCTGGTGGGGGAGGGTGTAACGCCTCCGCCTCTCCATAATCACCACTGACCGTATCCGGCGATACGGTCATCCTAGACACCGCCGATAGACCAAACGGTCTATCTTATCTTTCTACTTATTATTAATTATATAATAAATCCGTTACTATAAGTATCGTACGATTACTTAAGAGTCTAGTCAGTCTTTTACACCGTCGTACACACAATAGTATCCTATTTGTCGTGTTCACTGGTGTTCTTAAGGACTTTGCCCATAGGGCGCGTTATAGAGCCCCGCACATTGAAAGCTCATGCTCGGACGTTCGTAGTTTTTCTAACTAATATACTCTGTTCCTCCAGTGACACTTGGAGACCTGCACGGTAACTACAGATATATTGATAAGGCTCCCTATGATATATTAATAAGCCATGCATACCTATACAAAGGATGGGTGGGAGACTCATACATAGCCAGCTCTGACTCGACTGAGTTGGCATGTACTTGTGCGCTCGTACAATGACTCATACATGTATACTTGCACCGTAAGTTACCCACACAAGCTCGTACACTCGTATGTACAAGCTACTTGTACCTGCTTGTACCTGCTTGTAATGATGCTCATACCCTGTGACTGTACAAGCTCGCATGGCTCACACACTTGCACAAGTTACCTGCCTGACATGCCTGTACCTTGTAAAAATGCATAAAGCCAACATGAAATAATAATGAAAAAGGTTAATCAGCCCACTTACAATTTGGCAAAGCTCGCTCGCTCCGCCTCATATATACTCAACCAGACTCAATCCACCGGCTCTCTCCCTCTAGATCAAAGCCAAGCCCCAAGCCCCCGCCGTATCAAATCTCAGATGTAATGCAAGAGAAATTAGGTCACCGAAGGAAGTAAATTAGATTTTTCGACATGAACACAAAGGTCCGACTCTGACTCTCAAATGCTGCCTAACGTACTGCACTATACTTCTCCAGCCCTGTCATCATGCGGCCCCACCTCCCATCATGCTAACTGACAACTCCCTTCCACTCCTCGCTGACCTTCCCAACGAGGGTTCTCACCATCTCAAGTACACTGTACTTGGTTATCAGGGTTGAAGGTGGTGGCAGCAGATGTGTATGGGTCATAAAATGGAAGTGAGGAATGATATTCAAAGAATCCAGTCCGGATTGGGGCTCAGGAATTGAATCTGGTGCTTCTCTGGATAAACTTGAGCTTGGGTGAGCCAGTAATTGTGCATCTGACGTGAAATGATAATCAGGCTTAATAGAACCCCTCGTCAACTTGATATCTGTCGTTAAGAACCTCCTAGAGTCCTAGGAAAATTTTCGAAGCTCTAGGAACCCCTAGGAACATGGTAGACTTGCAGTCAGTAATATGAAACCGTTGCTGAGGCGCCGGAGTAATAATTTTCTGGAGTGGTGGAGTTGATATGGTGGCCTTGGCTCACTCGGAACGGTTCGTACTCGAGTTCTTTGAAGTCTCCAGTCGTGAAACAGGCTTGGGAATCGAAGGTAGTGCATGTCTAGTCACTGTAAGTACCTCGGAGTTATCATACATCAAAAATGTCGGGTAAGTGAGGAGGCACATCCCGTGTATGTGTCGCAGTGACAGAAGATGTCTGTATGTGTTAAAGGTATGCAGCTAACCCGCCGCTCCATCCACTAGGAACAATGGGGAGCTCACCATCACTAGTCAAGACATATCTAGAGTATTAAACTTGATTTTTAACTGGGTTTAACCTGATTAAAGTATACCCACCCTCACCCAACTGGTTTGAGATGGTTTAACCAGATTTCATCGTGATGCCCTCTGTTTAAACTACTCTAATTGGGTTACTGATCTAGAACATTGAGCATCAAAGGTCATACTAGTTAGTAGTAAGTCAGTCAGCAATAAGTCAGGGGAGGTGTTGCATGCGCTGGCTTTGAGAAACATTCATATGTTCCATGAGCTGTTGTAGGATACGATAGCTATCAGTGGTCTTGGAGGTAGTTCATATGCTCAGAGCCGGCGCTGCAATGGTCGGTGCCGGAACAGGTTTCAATCCTCCAGTTCTGGTTCTCTTATGGTTGATGTTTGGAGATGTTTCCATATGGATTTCGAGGTCAAAATCTAATCTATTCCTCTCTGTGGTAGTGCTAGCTGCCCTACAGATAGGTAGTACTCCACTTCTCACATTTACTATTACTTTACTTCCCGTTCACTTATGTGCTAGCTTACACTGTACTAGCTTACACTGTACTGCTTCATCCCCCACTATTATATCACACTTGACTTATGTTCTGTTTCGTCTCACTTCTGTTACACACTATTATTTACTACTTATTTGTTCTTTACCACTTACTAATGTGCGCGTACTTTCTGTTTTACTGTGCTAGTGACTACCCTTTCCCCTCTTTAGGTACCCTAGGACCAGATCTTTGCTGGAATCATTTTATCTTACTTCAACGGCGAATTGGAATGTACCATTTTCATGGCAAATAACCCATCTCAGCTGAGAGCTATCAGCAAAACAAGTAAATGGTTTTTGGGGCTTTGTATGCAGTAAATGAGATGAATTCTTGCATTTCACCCACAATAATCCCTGCCCAGTATGGACTGAGTGCAACAATCACAGAGCCAAATGTCTGGAGGTGCATATAAATAAACTACTCGAATGATTCATATCGGCTAGCTCCGAACCTTATTCTCTACTTTTTGAAGCACCCTCTCTTCCCAATACTGTGAATCCCTGCTAGTGGGATATTGGCGGTTTCAGTCTAGAGGCAGGGAGTGAGCATAAACTACAGTTGAAGCCATTTTTGAAACCATTTTGGCTTGCCTTGTGCAGTAGCTCCAAACCCCTGCCCTGAGCCCTCATAAGCGAATTTGTATGTCCTCAAAAAGCCACAGGAGTACTGAGAACGTGGGGAGACTACCGTATCAGCTGCTGCACCAACAAACAGATGGAGCTCTCCACCTCAAACAGCAAACAAAACTACCGCTAGAGAGAAGGCAGCTTCATTGCTTTCTAAAGGAATATAGGCCCCACTTTCTGCCTAATAAAATTGCAGTAACACTGCCTGCAAATCAACATAAATTTCTGTGGAAGTACTAAAATTATGTTAAACTTGTGTGCAGATAGTAAGATTACAGTGGAGTAGGGGATCATGGCGTTCCGGGCCGGAGTTCGCCGTCAGTATATAGCCTTTCACACATGTTCGTAGCTACTCAGTTGTATTCACTCATGTTCTCTATAATTACTTCTCACTGAGGTTGGGGTCTTCCACCTCAACAGATAGTAAGATTATGTTAAAATTCCATGAGGTTTCATACAAGTTTAACATAATCTTACTATTTCCGCCAAAATTCATGATGATTTGCATGCAGTGTGGCGGCCTGAATGCTTTGCAGGAATGCAAAGGAGGGCTGCAGGAAAGCAAGACAATTGCAAAGGAAGGAGGTTTAACTTTTAAGCAAGATGTACACCCTTTATATACTCGGAAATACCCTCTTGGGCAATCCTCACGCAAATAACACACACAGCATGTTCATGTGACCTCCAGCTAACTTTCCTGTGGCACAAGTCACCAGTGGTCAAATAGTTGTTAAATTACTCAATCCTCAGAAAATGATTGTCTTTGATAGTAGGTGCTCTGAATGATTGTCTTAATTCTTGGTACTCTAAATGACTGTTTGCTCAAGGCAATCAAAATGATTGTCCTCAATAGGAGGCAATCTCACTGACTGTCTTGGGTTGGGCACTTTAAATGATTGTTTGCTCAAGACAATCATTTTGATTGTCCTTGAGAGTTGGCAATCCAAATGATTGTCTTAAACTGTGGGCATTCAAAATGATTGTTTGCTCAAGACAATCAAAATGAGTGTTTGGCAAAAAACCACCTAAATGATTGTTTTTTCAAAAAATGATTGTCTCAGACAATCAAATTCATTGTTTTTCCTTCCCGTAGTGACGGGGTATACTAGGGACTTGCTCCTGGATGTTACAAGTTGCATGGAAGAGATCAAGGCTGCGTGGACCATAGGGAAAACTTTGGATGAACTCTACGCATAACATCCTTGACATGGCAGAATGAAAGTAACCCAACAGCAATAGCGCTAGCTAATTGTTACCACATAGCAACAACATAGCAACCCAATGCAGTGAAAAAGAAGAAAACACTTATTCCTGCCATATCTCAATTCCTGATTTCCAGATCCATGATTGTTTTTCTATCATCTAGTCCAGTCCAGTCCAGTCATGGGGTTCTGGTCACCCAGTGAAGTAAACCCCAGCCATCTTAATGCTGATTCCCGGATGTTCCTTGCGGTGCATAGACTGAGAACCGAACAGCGAAATGAAGTGCCCGCACATCCATCTGGATTCCGAAGAATCAGCGCTCTGGGCGGAGTCACTTATCCTAGGGCGTATATATTCTATACCACTCTATAACTGTCAATTAGAAACTCGTGTACCGTAAGATGCTACCCAAGAATTTGGCCATTTGGAATTTCCTAACAAATAACAAGGATTTGCAATTGCCGTATGGTTGCTTCGATCGGCGTTGCGGGCCTTGATGCATTTTGCACGCTTAGAGTGCATCATATAAGTGCCGTAGACTTATTGCGGTTGTAAAGTTGTAGCTATACAACATTAGCTTTACTAGCCTAAGGTGAAATGGTATTCAAAATAATGCACTAATCTCAGGACAATGCTTTTTTTCAGTATGAAGGCGTCGCAAATTGTCGCACAAGTTCAAACGTATATTTAGTAATAGATGGATAAGTATCTGGAAGGCTGGAAGAACGGGCCATGAATCACTCGACTGCGACATTACTCAATTCATATCCCATTGTTGATTACCACACAAACCTCATGGTACAGCTTACCGTATGTATTACAAAACCCCCTAGACTGGAGGGTACGGTATACGGCCCACGGGTACTGGAAGCCGTACCATATACAGGACTGTATGTAGGGTGACGGTAGGGTGACGGTAGAGCGATGTTCATGGGGTCATGTTAGATGTCTTATGCCCGTAACGAGCGCAGTTTAGGAGTTTTACAGCCATACTTAACCGTACAAGGTAAAAAATCAATAAAAAATACCTTAGAATCAGTGGTCTGTAGCGTAAAGTACACTCTGAACCAAAATAAAATAGGTGGACTTCCTGGGGTTGGCGGCGCTTCTCCGCCCTTCAATGAAAAAGCTCATTCAAACGTGTCAAACTTCATCACTGGTTCTAGAATAACAAAGTAGATTAGGTTTCAGTCTCACTTTGGGTCTACGACAACAGCGGGGGTGTGGCTCTCGAGATTCACGAGTATTTAATCTTTCAGCTTTTCAGCTCTCTCAACAGATCGCTCTCCAAAGTCCCCATGTTCTCTCCCATGAAGATCATTGCAATTGTCTTCCTCGCTGCTGTTCACGCCAACGCCAGTAGCTATTCCATTTCGTACTACTCGGATGGCGGTTGTTCGGACCTCATTGGTACCTCCGGCTCCGACAACTTTAGCAAAAATGGCTGCGTGAGCATCTCTGGCATAAACAGTATCAGGATCACCGGGTTGAACGATGCGATGATTCATACTTGGGTCGGTGCAATCCTTTTTCTGTGTCGCTAAAAGTCTCCTACTCATGAATCCAGGCCCACGCAAATTGCGACCACAACGAGTGGAAGGTTCCGGCACAATGCCCAGGAGGAAACTCATGCATTTCCGCTCCCGGAACTAATTCGTTTGGGTTCCAAGTGGGGTGTATTTGAGGTGGGACTACTCAATTGACAGATATTACTCGCTAACTCAAGCTGCTTATCCACAGATTTCGACGGTACCAGAACCATATTTGGACCTCAGGACGCTCGACGTTTGCGATTGTTTTAACCGTTTGGATGTTGAGACGAGTGGGAAATGATGTACAAGTCCAATTTTCTTTTCTGAGTCGGAACATCAGTGTAATTGTGTAAACAATAAATGATTCAAAGTTAGTGCCTTGCCCAAGCCGGTGAGCTGAGTGAACTTGGGCCGTTGAACGCATTAACTCAACAGGTAGTGAGTACTTGTGCACTTACGGTACATGTTGTGTCGCAACCGATCCAGGTTCACGTTGCCTGATAGCATGGTAGCGAGTATTCGAATAGGAAAGACTACGCTAGTACTATCCGAATCTGCGCTGACCGTAAGAGTTTCCTTCCAGAAAGTCAAGTTCTAGAGAGCTCTGGCAGGTTTACGCACTGGGGGTAAAAGTGTCCGAGTCCGTGCATTGTGACGGATCTGGAAGGCAGGCTTTGTACCGTATGTAGGAGTCCATTGGGTAAGTAGGCTGTGGGGAGGGATACAAGGGGTATCCAGATCTTAAAACTTATCCTGCTCTGCCGTCGCTCACGGCATGCACGTTATTTGCCTGCCGAAACAGCCATGTGATAAATTGAAGTTGAAGTAAATAGGCGCCCTTATCGCTCCAGGAATAGACGCTCCTTTTCTTATCTCTTTTCTCACCCACCCGTCTCCCACCATGCATCTCTTACCGAGAGAAGAAGCCAAGCTACTACTTCACCAGGTATTTAAGCTCAAACTCGACTATATTCACTAGCCATAACCCTCGCGTAGACAGGATTTCTTGCTCAGAAACGCCTCGCACGTGGACTCCGCCTGAACCAACCCGAAGCCATTGCTCTCATCGCGTCGCAACTCCAAGAACGTATCCGCGATGGCCAAAATTCGGTCGCTGAGCTTATGCAGCACGGAAAAACGCTTCTAGGACGAAGACACGTACTACCCAGTGTTCCGGGGCTCCTACACGAGATTCAAGTGGAAGGCACTTTTCCTGACGGGCAAGTCGCGCACAATAATCTCAAGCTGGTCTCTAACCCATTTATCCAGCGTCTTTCTCGTCACTGTACACGACCCTATCTGTACCGAATCCGGCAACCTCGAAGCTGCGCTATACGGTTCATTTCTTCCTATACCCCCAGATTCCGCGTTTCCGATATTGCCCGAGGCTGGAATATGCAAGTGTGAAGCAACCGGGCGCGATTATCGCGAAGAAAGAGGCGATTGTGATGAACAAAGCGAGGGAAAGGGTTAGATTGCGGGTTACAAATAATGGCGATCGGCCTGTTCAGGTGTGTGCTCTTTCAATATCCTCATCAGCTTTCCTTACTCTAGATAGGTCGGTTCTCACTACCACTTTATCGAAACAAACCCTCTCCTTTCCTTCGATCGCGCCAAATCCTACGGCAAACGCCTCGACATTCCTTCCGGCACAGCCGTGCGTTTCGAACCCGGCGACACAAAAACTGTCACCCTCTGTACCATCGCCGGCGCCAGGATCATCTCTGGAGGGAACAATCTCGCTACCGGCCGTGTGGATTTCGGTAGGACAGAGGAAATTGTTAGGAGTTTGGTACAGAAAGGTTTTGCGCATGTGCCGGAGCCGGGGGCATTGGAGATTGGGATCAGTGATATGGAGATCGGGAGAGACGCTTATGTTTCGATGTATGGGCCTACGACGGGCGATAGAGTTAGACTTGCAGATACCGAGTTGTGGATTGAAGTGGAGCACGATGAGGTGAGTGTTTTTGACTAGAACACGATGGAAGTTTGACGAACGTCGGATTTAGACAATATACGGTGATGAAGTCAAGTTTGGAGGAGGTATGAAGCCCGACTTTCTTCTACGCGTCGTGCTCATCAATCTGTAGGAAAGACAATCCGCGAAGGCATGGGTCAAGCAAACAATCGATTCCCTTCTGAGTCCCTCGATCTGGTCATCACAAATGCTTTAATTATAGACTGGTCCGGCATCTACAAGGTTCGCGTCGACTTTTCCTATGTTTCGTTTCTTCTTGTTCGATCTTTCCTCCTCCATCTTTCATTTCATTTGTTTTGTTTTGTTTTGTTTTGTTCCCCTTCATCAGAAAATCCCAGAAGTCAGGAGCCCAAGTTCGATGCCGAGTTCGAGTATAAGCCTGAACGCAAAACGGTAGGATAACAGCACGACAGGGCATACATTGTAAACGTGTACAACGGATGTGTTGGTTCTGGTTCAAACGAGCATACAGCTCAATAATGCAAAGATCGTCGACGAAAAGGTGAGTTTACTTTTGTTTTCAGCGTTTGCGCATGGCTGGGTCTTTGGAATGCTCTATACTGCGCATTGACGAGATTTTTTCAACTCATTTGTTTCATATACTCATGTTTCGTCTACTCTTTTTCTAGTGTACGTGGGCTCAAACCTTGGACTTCGTCGAATTCGTGCGTGCTGGGATTCCTGGAACCTCACAGACCTTTGGTTTTCTTTTGACCTCACACTCTTTCTCCTTCTCTTCGTTTCTTTTCATATTCACTCCCTACGCGCTAATCCTTTCTTACCTTTACCTATCCATTTACTTCCTTTTCTTCAACCTGCCTTGCCCTTCACTCATCACTTACACCTACCCTCACAGGCCGACATAGGCATCAAAGACGGCCTCATCGCCGGCATCGGCAAATCCGGCAACCCCGACACCATGTCCTCTCCACCCCTCCCTCACCATCTCCTCCTCAACCGAAGTCATCGCCGGCGAACACCTCCTCGTCACCGCCGGCGCCATCGACGCCCACGTGCACTTTATCTGCCCGCAGCAGGTCACGGAAGCCCTCGCCGCGGGGACGACGACGATGATTGGTGGTGGGACGGGGCCGAGCGCAGGGACGTGCGCGACGACATGTACTAGTAGTGCGTTCTATATGAGGCATATGCTGGCGGCGACGGATGGGATGCCGGTGAATGTCGGGTTTACGGGGAAGGGGAATGATGCGGGAGGAGTGGGCGGGGTGGGAGGGGGCAAGGGAAAGGAGGGCGAGTTGACGGCGATGGACGAGATTGTGAGAGCTGGAGCGGTGGGGTTGAAGTTGCATGAGGATTGGGGGACGACGCCCGCTGCGATTGTGAATTGTTTGGATGTTGCGGATAAGTATGATGTTCAGGTGGGTTAACACTTTCGTTTACTTATGCTGAGTGTGCAGCTTACGTTTGATTCTGTTTAACTAGGTGAATATCCATACGGATACACTTAATGAGAGTGGGTTTGTTGAAAGTATGTTTGTTCTCCCTCTCGCAACCTACTTGTTCTAGTTCCTTTTTTGTGGTGATGGTGATTGCACTGATGACTGACTTTGTCTGTCTTTCCGTTTGGTTTTGCGTAGGTACGATCAAGGCGTTCGGGAACCGAACTATCCATACATATCATAGTGAGGGCGCAGGTAAGGTTTTTACCTGTCTTTCCTATATTCTATTATCCCATTATTTCTGCCCATTTTTCTGCTCTTTTTCTAATTTTTCCAATGTCAAGGTGGTGGCCATGCCCCAGATATCATCGTTGTCTGTGGGCAGAAGAATGTTCTCCCGTCGTCTACAAATCCGACTAGACCGTATACGAATAATACACTCGATGAGCATCTGGATGTGCGTTGATTGATCATTATTATCTGGAACTTATTTTAATTTCTAACTCGATTCCCCCCTCCTCGTACCTCCTTACAACTCCTCACAATTCATTGATCACCTTCTCTCTCCCCATGTCCAGATGCTCATGGTCTGTCACCACCTCGATAAATCTATCCCCGAAGACCTGGCTTTCGCCGAATCACGCATCCGCGCCGAAACTGTCGCCGCAGAAGATGTCCTCCATGATACCGGTGCCATATCCATGATCAGTTCGGACTCGCAGGCGATGGGGCGTGTAGGGGAGGTAGTCAGCAGGACGTGGAGAACAGCGAGTAAGATGCGGGAAGTGAAGGGCCCGTTGGGGGAGTTGGGAGACGTGGAGGGGAGAGATAATGGAAGGGTCAAGAGATATGTGGCAAAGTATACTATTAATCCGTGAGTTGGATTTTTGACCCTATTCTTCGTTGTGTGTTGTGGGGTTGTTTTTTTGTTTTTTTGTTAGGTTGTAGAACGTCGAGTCGTCCCTATTCTTCTTCCTTGCTTGGGCTAACAATATTTTGCTTGAAAGGGCAATTACGCATGGGATCAGTCACTTGGTGGGTCATGTTGCGGTTGGGACGCTGGCGGATTTGGTACTGTGGAAACCGGAGAACTTTGGTGCAAAGCCGGAGATGGTTATCAAGTCCGGGGTAATTGCTTGGTCTCAGGTATGCCTATCTATATATACGTTCCCCTGTGTTCATCCTTACCCCTCAACCTCTTCCCCTCCAGATGGGCGACGCTAACGCCTCCATCCCCACCGTCCAGCCCTCCTTCTGCAAACCCATGTGGGGCGCTAGCCCCGCCTCCGCAGCCCTCAACTCCATCGCGTTCGTATCCCAAATCTCCATCGACTCTGGTCGCGTTGCTTCCTACGGCCTCGCTAAACGCTTCGAGGCAGTGAAGAATTGCAGGAACATTGGAAAGAAGGATATGAAGTGGAACGAGAAAATGCCTAAGATGAGTGTGGATCCGGAGACGTATGAGGTTAGGGCTGATGGGGAGATTGTGGATGTTGGGCCGGCGGAGAAGTTGCCGCTTGGGAAGGGGTATAATTTGTTTTGAGGGGTTTTGACTCTGGGGGAATAGGAGTTGAGGTTGTATTGGACTGATTGAAGTTTGTATGGAGTTGTGTCGGCCTAGACTCCTGGTTGTTCGACCATTTGGATTCGACCACTTGTGAGTAGTAGAAAAATGGAGTGTTATTCAGAGTTACCAAACACTGTGACCTATAGTGGCTGCACTCAATTTCGGCACTGTGCTGGCCAAAGCTGCGGTACATCACTAAGTTACTATAAAACTTGTAATTGTGACCTGTCTCAGCTCAAAGTCACATGGAGTATGCATATATTTAAAGCGCTGTAGATTGGACACACATGGTCTCTGTATATTATTGGGTATCGATCATAACAGCGGGAGAAGAGATATCTGTAGGGCTAGAGCACAGCCTTCCGAGGGAGACAGGCCGCGTGCGGGCGCCCTTGTTACTGTACTCGCGACCGTTGATCGCTATAGCCTCTGGGCGTGGCGCGCTTGGCAGCCCTAGAATTTGTTTGAGTTGTGGAAAGGCTCTAAGCTGCTTTCGCCGCACAATTGGGGACAAGCATGATGCCTCCTTGTGACAGGTTCTCCGAAACTTTTCTCTGGGGATGTCTCTAAATTCCCACATGGTTCTCACCCCCTTCGTCATTCCTTGGGGAAAGCTCAAGTATGATTGGCTGGGGGAGTCATTACGAGTCCTGAATGTAATGAAGGCTCGTCCTTATGGCCGGTTTCGCGTGGGAATTTCGTCCCAATTGGTTTTGATGGCGTCCAAATTAAGCTAAGCAGAATCGTTTCGCCTTATTTGGGATGTCAAAGCACCTGTCATGTGATTTTGTGAATTTACCTTCAGTGCTCAACAACAAGTTCAACGCTTCTCACTGCACTTTTTGCAGCTCCCAGTTGCACCACTTACTCTCTTTATTCACATCCTACCGCTTACTGCGTGGCAGTGCGACCATGTTTACCCAGCGCATCGATGCATCTGACTGATACCGAACCATCCTCTTGACATTTTTTCCTGCATTAAACACCGCTGCAGTTCTGTCTCTTACATGCACATATTTTGACGCAAGACTCACATGCCTGACTCCAAATTCTACCTACCGCAAATTCTCAGTGCAGTGGATTCTTTTTTGCCACAAGGCATTTATATATATCTCATTACTTCCTGTTTTGTACCCCTGCACTTTACTTCCTTGGGTTTTTACTTTTTGTTGGCAGCGTGGAAGTGCATGCGCTGCCTCTTTCGGTGTATTTAATGGTTCCATCAACAACTTTGATATTTACTGCCCTTTCTAACCTTGGACAAAATGCCTTCCTTTACTTCTTGTGAGTGTATTCGGGTATCCCTCGCATTCCTCGCACTGATTTTTCTTTCATAGTGCCTACCGAGCTCACCACCAAAATTTTGCAAATTTATGTCGCTTGCTACATTGATCCTTCATTTGACATCACTCGTGTTCCATTGAATGATAGCAGCGCCCTTGAACTTCAGCATCTTTCCAACCAAAAAGAGCTCCTTTCCATGCTTACGGTTTGCCGGACATTCGCTGCTATGTTGCCTCCGCTTATATTCCAGTGGGTCAATATCTTTTCAACCAGAGCAGTCGCCAGCTTCCATTGCGCTGTTCGTTCTTGCTCAGGAGAGTGTATTGGATAATATGAGTATCAGAAATGTTAATATATTATTGGGCCCAGGCACATACTTACCTTCTGCTGCGATGTACTGCAGAGTGTCGTCTGCATTTCATACCTAGTCTCTTCCAGGACTCGTACCTGCCACGCGCTTGCGCGATGGCCCACACTCGCAAGTAAACTATTTACACAGGGTAGGAAATGATCTCGATGCTGCATGGACAGTATGTTCCTGAGTTGTATATTTAGGGTATATAAGGACTCTTATCCTTGTCAGATACCACCTGCTGATAGATTCGAGCCCTCTTTGTGAGTCATTAATATCACCCAAGTTATTTGATTTTAACTCAACATTTAGACACTAAATGTTCTCTCACGCAGCACACTTTCGAATTGAGGGACAGCCTACCTTCATTGTTTATCAAAGGAATCCCCAAGGCCCGAACCATAGTAAGAAATGTTAGCAATTTTGAATGCTAGTCTTTTTATATCTATATAATCAGATAATGTTCAAATACCAAGCTCGGATGTTCTGAAGTGCCCGGCCCCAAGTCAATACTTTGTGGGGAAGGCAGATACACTCAGCAAACTTGTAAAAGCTTTTTCCGCCCCAGTAATAACAGTCTTCAATTCAGATCCGGCTAGCCTTGCAAGATTTGTGAGGGCATTCTCAAGGTAATAAGTCCAATATTTTGGCTCCTGGCAAATATATATATCTTATTCTCCAGGAGACCTACCATCTATATAGACGCAACATCGAAGCAGGCCCTGACCAATGCACTATCAGAGAACCAGCAAGTTTTTGAGTCAATTTCCTTAGATACCATCCTGGTTTTGGAGAATGCGCATGCATCCCTGGCCTTGGAAGACCATTTTCTTGGCTGCCTGAGATGCCCTATTGTTGTGACAAGCACTGACTCCACTGTCTCTAACCTGGCATCATCTTTTGCTCATGCATTTCAGCTCCCCACCAAGGCTACCAATAATTCTGTAATGGCCAAATGCTGGAGTCAAATTCAAAGAGCTCTGATGCTTGGACAGCGCATTATATCTCTAGTGGCTAGTGGAGGTACTGGAAAGACACAGACTGTTTCTAAGTTTATTCAGGATAAATCATCAAGGTAATCCAATAGTTAAAACTGGTAACAATGTAAACTGATGGTTTGTTGCAGATTTTCAAACATATGGTTCTTTGATGCAACCTCTAAAGAAACACTCACTTCGGATTTCAAAGAGCTTGCCAAGGCAGGAGGTGTTGGTAATCAGATCAAAGATGTTCGCAACTTCCTAGCAAGGACTCATCAGAATTGGATGTGCATCTTTGACTCTGCTGATGATGAGCAGCTTTACCTCAAGGATTATCTTCCTATTTGCACACATGGGAACATTATTATCACCAGTCGCCTTGTGGGGACATCTGAGATGGACTCACCTGGATGTCATATAGGCTTTTTTGATTTGAACAAGGATGATGCCATTGAACTGCTGCTTAAGCATGCACATGAAGAGAGCCATGAAGAAACTCAAAATGTGGCCTCTGAAATTGTTGAAGCTCTAGGCTGCCAAGCCCTTGCTGTCTCAACAGCTGGAGCATATATTCATGCAAATGTAACATGTACTTTGGGGAATTACCTGACACATTTAGTGATGTGCCGGCTACGGCTCAGGGCCGTTGAGCCCCCAAAGCCGGCCGTCTTTGAGCCTAGCCTGGCCCAGCCGTCATAGGGCTCAGAAGGGCTCAAGGCCCGGCTCAGAATTCTCAAAGCCCTGGGCCGGGGCCTGAGCCGGAGCTCAGCGCTTAATGAAGCATAGAGCAGCACGCCAAAAATTACACTACATGTATCATCACTTATGCCCAATTTTACACTCATGGTTTCCAGAGATATGAACAAGGCTGAAAAAAGGCTCCATTAGTGTCAAACAATTTGTTCCACCTATCTGATGAATGTATTGCATTGGCCGTACAGATCCAAATCATCTCAAAAAGCAGGTGTATAACCTGCACACACTCAGAAAGCAACCAGAAAGCCAAAAGTATCATGGTGTAGAGTCCACCGAGGACAGGGAGCTTAGCGCCTCAAGATATGTCTCTTTAGCGCTTGGGCCCGGCCTGAGCCTGAGCCGGCTTTGAGCCGGCCCTTCATGGGGGCTAGGGCCGGCTCAGATTTTTGACGAGCCTTGGCCGGGGCTTTTGAGCCGTAGCCGGGGTTTCTGAGCCGGGCCCAGCCGGCACAACACTAGACACATTTCAATAATAAAAGGAAGGATATCCTCAACTACAGACTTAGAGCACTGGACAACTACCAGAGAACAGTGTTTGGTGCCTTTCAGCTTAGTTTTGAGAAGCTCAGCTTGGCATCTCAGGGTTTGATGCAAATGTGTGCTTATTTGCATGCAACTGCCATTCTGTTGAAAATATTTGCACGTGCAGCCGCCTTTGCGGGAAGGGATACATACCCAGGAGAGAATGAACCAGTTAATGGTATAGATATATTAGAGAAATTTCTGGCTTTGTTTATCCAGGAGGATTCGTGGGATCAGAGTGTTGATGAGCTATGCCAGTTATCCCTTGCATCATATGACAGTACACAAAAGATGCTTGGATTTCATTCAGTCCTACATGCATGCACCCATGAAACTATAGAAGACAAAAAAAATCAGAGGTACGGAGCAATATTACTGTTCGGACGTGCTACTCCAGTGGGCAAAACAAATGAGGACTATCAGTTTTCGGCAACAGCTGAGCATTCATGCTCATGACATTGGCTTGCAAGATCTGCCCACCATTCATGTGCGCAGATGCTTGTCTGATATTTTTTGAAGATGGTGGGTTTTGGGTACAAAGGGAGGCGCTTGATGAGGAGATACTTGTGCTCTCCAAGAAAGTCATGGGCCAGCACCATCCTCATGGTTTGACTTCCATGGCCAACCTTGCCTCTACATATTTTAAACTTGGAAAGTTTGAAAGTGCACAGAACTTGGAAGAGAAGGTGCTTGACCAATCCAAGAAAGTCAATGAGGAGCACCACCTTGATACATTGACTTCCATGGTCAACCTTGTCCTGACATACTATTGTGCACTTGGAAAGTTGAAAAGTGCACAAGAGCTGGAAGAGGAGGTACTTGTTCTCTCAAATAAAGTCATTGGGGAGCACAACCATGATTCATTGACTTCCATGGCCAACCTGGCCTTGACATATCATGCACTTGGAAAGTTGGAAAGCGCACAGAAGTGGGAAGAGAAGCTGCTTCTGCTCCACAAAAAAGTCAGTGGGGAGCACCACCCTGATACATTGGCCTCCATGGTCAACCTTGCCTTGACATATCATGCACTTGGAAAGTTGGAAAGTGCACAGAAGTTGGATGAGGAAGTGTTCACACTCCGGAAGAAAGTTAGTGGGGACCACCACCCTCATACATTGACATCCATGGCTAGGGTTTGAAGGTCCAATCCAATTCAGTTTATTTACCAAAAATTCAATGAATCATGAATTGGACCGGTCCATAAAATACCTAAATCTGGATGAATCATGGACCTGCACTGATTGCACTGGTCCACTGGTCCAATTCATCATAGTTCATGCAGTTTAAATCAGTGCAAATTTAAACTGGTGCAGACCGGTTTAAACTGATTTAAACTGTACATGGATGATATGTAATGAGTGAAACAACATAAGAAACTACTATAAAACATTCAAGTATCTATGCTCCAGGCTGCCTTACACTGCTCTGTTACCATTGGGAAATGCTTTCCAGGTTTGGCAGTCATTGGTTGCCTGTTAAAACAGACCATGGGTAGTGCATTGTATCAGGACTGGCTCTCGGACTTGTTGCATGGCACTGTTCAATAGGTTATGAGTAGTCTTTCCAGGCCTGGCAGCCTTATATTAGGTCTTATTGTTTGAGACCATTAGAAAATATGAATTTTATGGATAAAAGTTGAAGAAAATATACTCATTTATCTAGATTATATTTACTATGTGGCTGTGCTGGTTTAGACCGGTTTAAACTGATTCTCTGCGGTTCACTTTTTTTCTGAGATTTTGATGAACCATGAATTGGACCAGGTTTAAATCATGGACTGGTCCATCTATCATCAGTTCATTTTGCGGTTCAGTTCAGTGCAATTCATTGGTTTTATGCAGTTTATTGAATTGGACCTTCAAACCCTATCCATGGCCAACCTTGCCTTTACGTATTGTGCACTTGGAAAGTTGGAAAGTGCCCTGAAATTAGAAGTCCAAGTGTTTGCGCTCCGCAAGAAAGCCATTGGGGAGCATCACCCTCATACATTGATTGCAATGGCCAACCTTGCCTCAACATACCATTCACTTGGAAAGTTGGAAAGTGCAGAGAAGTTGGAAGAGGAGGTACTTGTGATCCGCAAGAAAGTCCTTGGAGAGCAGCACTATGGTACATTGACTTCCATGGCCAACCTTGCCGCTACATATTTTGCACTTGGAAAGTTGGAAAGTGCACATAAGCTGGAAGAGGAGGTGCTTCTACTCCGGAAAAGAGTCATTGGGGAGCACCACCCTGATACATTGACTTCTATGACCAACCTTGCCTCTACATATTGTGCACTTGGAAAGTTGGAAAGTGCACAGAAGCTGGATGAAGAGGTGCTTGTGCTCCAGAAGAAGATCAGTGGAGAGCACCACCGTAACACCTTGAATTCTATGGCCAACCTTGCCTTTACATATCGTGCACTTGGAAAGTTGGAAAGTGCAGAGATGTTGAATGAGGAGGTGCTTGTACTTCAGAAGAAAGTTATTGGAGATCATCCCCTTCATACATTGATTGCAATGGCCAACCTTGCCTCTACATACCATGCACTTGGAAAACCCAAAAATGCACAAGAGCTAGATGAGGAGATGCTTGTGCTCAAGAAGAAAGTCAGTGTGGAATATGACCTTGATACATTGACTTCTAGGGCCAACCCCGCATCTACATATTGTGCACTTGGAAAGTTCCACATCCGCAGTTTTCAAACAGGCATAGGCCTGAGCATGGGAGTTGCAGGGCATTTGTGATCCGAACTGATTCTGCAGAGCTTCCAACTCCCATAAGTTGTACCCCCACCACATTCACCTACAACCCAACTGTCAAATATCTGACTCAGATTTGGACTTTGGAGTCCTAGTAAATGATTGGTTTGTGACTGGTGTGAACAGGTAATACCGCATGGAATTGGAGACATTGACCTATGGTAGTTAACTACAAGTTAACTAGTAATTTTCAGGAATTTTGTGTTATTGTCTTGTCTACATCAGGAAAAGTGTTTTTTTCCTAGGGGACCAAGGGTGGCCTAAGGAAAACTAGGTGACCTATGAATCCTATGTCATCCTAGGATTTGGCACTTGTCTTAAGGGACTCACAGCTTCCCAGGATTTCTCAGGATTTCCTAGGATATCCTAGGATACCTCAGGACAATTCCAGGACAACTTTGGGAAAACCAGGGAAAACTAAGGAAAACCCAGTTTTGCCCTGGTCTTCATAGGACTTCCTAGGGAATCCTGGGAAACTGTGAGTCCCTTAAGACAAGTACCAAATCCTAGGATGCCATGGGGCTCATAGGTCACCTAGTTTTCCTTAGGCCACCCTTGGTCCCCTAGGAAAAAAAACACTTTTCCTGGTGTATGGTCCTCATTATACTTATACTTCAAGATACTAATTGTGGAACAATTGTCTTGGTTACTATCTATGGAATGTTACTCTTGTTGTAAGTATTGGTATGTAAACTTTAAACCAGTTGTATTATCTTTGCTTCCTATTTGTTCTACTATTGTTGGCTTGTCTTTCTACCTTATGCCATACTTAATGTCAATTTTGTCCCTCCCTAATCACAAAATTCCTATAGAATAAATTAAGTAATAAGTATACCCCATCCCAATCAGCCTCATTGAGTCACTGCCGGCACAATATCCACAATCTCGCCATCAGCCTTAACCTGAAGGCTCATATGTCTCTGGATCCACTCTCATCTTGGGCATGTTATCTTTCATATCCTTCTTTCCAATGGTCCCACAGTTCTTCACTGCCTTGAAGGGTGGACATCATCCACTATTGGAACAGTTCAGATGTCAATGATTCCATCAAAGATGAACAATAAGATTTTTGGTCAAAAATGATGGCTCATCTTTGGTCACATGATATCAATCGACTTGCAAGTACCTGTGTGAGAACTGGACTTGTGTCCATCTTTAGGTATGACTGACAGATACTGATATTGTGTGCTCATTGATTCCTAGAAAAGACAACCTGGGAGGGCATGGGTCAAGTGACAAAGCACTTTCAATCTGGTCATCACATATGTATTGGTCATAGATTGGGCTGGGATCCATAAGGCGCAGTTCGGGAACCCGGGTGGGGTTGGGTAAGGTTGAGTTTTTAGTTACATCGGAAAATGCAAGGAAAATGAGATTAGATTTTCTCACGACAAAGGTTTTTAACAGCATTTTCTGGTACTTATTTGGGATGCTTTCCTCCTTGTACTATTGTATTTTGAATAAGAAAAACATCTCAATTATTGAAATTATTGATTGAATTATTCTCATTATACAAGCTTTTTCCAGCAGAATAATATAGGCTCACTAAGATCAGCAAAAGTTCAGAATATTGGCGGAAAATAGCTTTCAATTAGGCGCTGATGGCCAGATCGCTGATTTATCGGTGATGTTACCGTCAGGTCACCGTTTGTGACTATTTGCAACCCTACCCATCGCCACCAGGGTTCCCGAACTTCAGGACTTAAGTTCTTCTTAATAATGCTGTGAGTGTACCTGTGGACAATGTAACTAGAAGTGAAATATAAGTAGACAAGGGATCTTGGAAGGTCTATGAATAAAGAGAAAACTCATCTCAGTTGATGTATGGTAACAGTACAGCTGAGGGGCGAAAAGGCTATAAAGGACTAGTCTACAGTGATCGTAGGTCTCATACAGTGCACGCAATCCAAGAAGCAATTGATAGAAGTATAAATGAAGAAAAATATCCATAACGAGGAAGTCAAAGCAAGATATACCGTATGGAGAAAATATCTTAAGGAGTCAACCTGATTTAGTATCATACTGCTCACTAGTAGCTTCAGACTCAGTGTAGGCACCAGCTTCAGCAGGTGCCAATGTATTTAATATAGGAGTAGATGCAACTTTGTGATCTGAGCCTCCACTGAGCATGTTTTGAGTTCCAAATCTTATGTTGGTTGATATAAGCATCTCTTGAGTCTCTGCAGACCATGCTTTCCCTTCAGCAACCCTAAGAATGATTAAGAGCGGTGCAATCGACTACATCGCGATGTCATCTTCTGCTCAAGAGTCAAAAAGAGATGGCACCACTTCTTACCTGAACCTGGCCCAGCAATGGCAGCCACAAATTTTGCACCGGGCTGTTCAGCGCCAAGCTGATTAAGACTGCAAGTGCGGTAGCAGAATATATAAAGGCCGATTCTATGAGCATTGCAGCGACCGTGGTATAAGGAGAATGGTTATCCTGGTGAAGATCTGATTTTTTGAGCCTTTGGCGCATGACCATTAACCGTCCACAGATCAACACTGTCACTAAGAGATTGAATGCGATGGAGATTGACCCGTATGACAGAGCTAATTGAACGCTTATTGTGCTCCATAATGTGAGATCGGGCCGACTTAGCATGGCGATGAGCAAGCAGGAAAGAACTAAAGACAAATGTTATTGACAATTGTTAGGACGGTTACTCATTATAAGAATGATTTTACCTTACCAACAGAGGCAATAAACATAAATACTGGCAGCCCTAGAAAAGTTCTGTTCCCTCCAAAAATTATGAAGAAACGATACAGCTGTGAACGGTGCTCAGCGCGCTAAGGTCACGGAGCATATTTTCCCTAGTTTACCAGTAGTCCATCCTGAAACCAGGTTAGAGTTATGTAAACGGAGTTACATAACACCACCATAAGTGCAGTGCTTTCCTCTACATAATATGCGCCTGGTCCACCAGGATAGTCTGGCGGGATCATGATGCACCATTCTCAATTAGAAGCAAAAAACCGAAGTGGACATAAACGAACCTCGGTTATCAATAAATGCCTGCTGCGCAAATTTAATGTTCGTTCCATTTCCTATGTTTGATAACATGAAGACAACCACAATATATCCCAGGAACACTTGCTCTCGGCGATATTGTCTGCGAGCGTACAGCAGTTTGAACGCTGAGAAGAACAGCGTGGCGTGTACACCTGCGGAAAGTTTTAAGCTGGAAAGGGCAAAAGTAGTAGTACAATGCCATACCGAAGCCAACGGCGCCAAGGAATAAACCGGCCAGATAGATGCGCTCGTACAAAAGTTGAGCCGGAGTCTCATCAGGAGTCCAGCTTGTGGAAGACATGATGGGGGTTTACAGCACTACGCATGTCTCACAGAACCATTTTATCCATTTTCAGCTTCCTGCCAAATCTTTAATCAATCAGGACTCAGTGAAAACAATCCTGTTCAAAAATTCATTCCGAAGCCGGAAATCCAACGGGATAGCTGTCCCCTGACAGGCTATTCAGAGGCTGGGGAATAAAGAGAAGCAAAAGGTTTTTTGGGACGAATCATTATGCAACGCAATGCACTTCTTGACGTGAGACGGGCAAGAGACGGGGAAGTCTGAGGGATGATGGGTCCATTCAACACTACCAAGAACACAGGACCTTTGAATGCCAAACTATACGGCCATAGGAGTCTCGACTTTCTTCGAAGATATTCATAACTGAGGGCATTCAAGAGTATGTAGAGTAAATAAACACTGTCCTGGCGACAAGTCTAGGATCCGACCTAAGTACAGCCTAGTTATCATAAGTCACTCTAGTAGGTTCATCTATAATTATTTCCTCTCAAAGTGTACTTTTTCCTAGACTCCTTCGAAAGGTGGCTGATGGGGCCACCATAGTCGCTGCCAGTGCCATTCGATTCTTGAACCCTCGAGTTAAACGGAGACGGAGGCAACAAGTGAGACTATCGGCGCCTCAGTCTTGACATTCTCAAAGGTCAAACGAAGGAAGCTTATCAAACTTAGGCACCAAGGGGAACCTGGAACTTATAAAGGGTTAATTCATTACACGAGATGCCAGGAATGGTCAAATCGCTCCGAGATGCACGTGTATAACTTACTATCGTTTAATCTCTTACGGTGCTTTGGACAAGAGTCGGAGCTCGTTGTCACCATGGCCTGACAGATTCATTTTTGGAGGAATAGTCAAGGATATTATCTTTTACGGGGACCTTTTCCAAGGAAAAATTTGTACCAGTCACGCATTTGGCATGGGGCCCTCGACTCGTGTCCGCCGTCGACGACGATATGCGATCACTTCTCTCTAAGTACTTATATAACTTCTTCCTGTGGCCAGGACCGGATAATCCAGCTCCTTCCGCGGATTCGGAAGAGATATCCCGATGCTCACAGAGCTTCGGACGAAGATTCCCGAAGAAGCTTCGGTGTTTGACTGGTTCCCACGATGAGTGCAAGTACCTATTCAGTATTCCATGTTTTTCTATATTTAAATGTACGCGGGCCCTATGCATTCGAGTCAACGAACGTCCTGGTCTCGCAGCCGTCCGACAGCTTACAAATAGCAAAAAAAATTGGACCACTTTATTGTGGTATGGATTGCTACATATACACGGGTTACATACATAGCGTCAACGGACTGTCCCTCATCCCGAGTCCGAGCCCTCTTCTCAAAACATAGTATCTACTTACGATTTACTTACGATGCCCGTCAATCTTGTCGCAGAAAACGTTTTCGGCACCCTTGGTGAGATAGATCTTCGTATTCTCAAATCTCCTCTGGCCGCACGCATATATAAGAGTAATTTCTTAACCATGTCCAGGTACTGTATGCTGGATGATCCAGCTCCTTCCGCAAATTCGGAAGAGCTATGTGGAGAAAAGCACTGTTGGGTTATCGGACTGGATGATGTATGTACGAGTATCACCCTTCCTTCAAGTTGGGGTCTTGGCGCGAATGCCGCATGCTCATAGCCAGTTTTTTTCGAAAGTTTTGCATGGGCTCTCGGTGGAGCGTTTCTTGGAACATATGCGGTTGTTCAGAATCTGAACATCCCTTTGATCTTGCAGCCTCAGATATTCGGTACACTTTCATTGATCACTTGGGCTCAGGTACTTCAAGTCATTTAAAATTCTCAGACGAGTCAACTTTAGTACTTATTTTTCATTTTACATATCGCAGTGTCAATATTACACGCGCCATTGGTCTCTCCGGAAGACAATACTCGTGGGGATCTTTACAGGTTTTGTTTTAGGCGCATTCGAAGCTGGTACAGTTTACGCCCTTCGTTCTCCGTACAATCACGGAAACAAAAGCGCCGAGTCAGCGATATTCTTCTTCGGGATTATGAGCACTGTGTTCATCAGTGGAGCGCTGCTTCCCCAGTACTATGAAATCTACAAGCACGGCCAAGTTATCGGGCTGTCGATACCTTTTATACTGATCGACCTTCTTGGGGTGAATTATTTACTTTTTTGCAGAAATAACGGTATCTGATGCATAGTATGTAGGCGTGTTCTCGGACTTGTCGTTGATCTTCAGACCTGGAAGCTTCAATGTTCTTGCTGGGATCACGTATAGCATAGTTATCGTAAGTCACCCTGGATTTGTCTGTTGTTTCCTTCTGCCGCTTGAAGTATACTATTTTTGGAAAGGTGACTGATGGAGCTATCGTCGTTGCTGCCATTATATTGAACCCTCGAGCTAAACGGAGGCGACAATTGGAAGGGACTGGAATCCAGGGTGAGCTCCCGTGTACGTCAGAAAATACTGCAAGTACTTCGGCAGCACCTTCTGTGGTTGTCCCTCAAGCAGGTGCGGTGTAGTGGCGGTGTTCAGCTCCAACGGTAGAGTATGACATAGGTAGACTATGTACTAGACTATACATTGCTCATGATGATGAACGAAGTTTAGATTCAATCACTCAAACTTAAGCTCAAGCTCGTCCACACATCCTTCAATTTTAGATTTGCGGGGTCGAAAATTTGAAAGCTAAACTTCACGACTGAATGTTCTGTCAAACACTCACACCTCTTTGTTGATTCGATGGATTGTGGAGCTCTGTGGGTCGTGTCCTCCTCGTGAATACTTGTGGAGAATCGTTGCAGTATGCTCACTACAAGGTAGAAATGTTGAGATCGATGCCTTCGTCAAGACGCACTTGGTCCGTGCACCGGCTTCCTGTTTTTTCTCCATGTTTCCGTCAGGAACAGGACACGTGCTTTCGTTCCTATTCTGCTCTTCATCGCGATGACTAAAGTATTAAAGACCCCCTCGTCTTTTGACCTAGTGAGCTGTAGCTGCCCATGGAAGAAACCGGGGGAACTTCAGAGGCCGAAAATGATCCAAAAGCTGAAGGTATACAAACAAGCTCCACTTCTAGCCATGATATCATAGCAAAGAGTGACAAGGAAAGTGACGCTGGTCCTGTAGGTGCCTTTATATGTTACTTTCGTTCTCTGACTAGCCGCAGAGCAAACCAAAACCTATGACTAGAATCAAGCCTACTCTTTCATCTATGCCAGATTTACAGCTTCATTCTCCCTCCAACATAATCGGCACACCGTATACTCATTCGAACGTTCCGTACGAATACCCATTTCCTCGTACCCCGAGTTTATCTTCCGATGCTCTTACACCACCATTACTCTCCTCGTTCTCCTTATCCGCACCAACCGTAGCTCTGTCCACATCTCCTCCCTTTGGCCCAACTTTAGACGCACGCGTCTTTTCACCGACACATCCAAAACTACGAAATGTAGATCCGCCGGTCCCGCCAACGCTAGCAAAGAAAAGGCAGAGATGGAGCCTCACTTTGAAGCGGAGAGGCAGCAGCGAGAGTAGCACTGCAGCTAAAAGTGGGGCACAGGCCCAGAATCGCCGCGAAGCTTTTCGCTTGATGATAACTCACCGAGGCTCGGAGACCCTCGGACTATACTCGCCGCTCACGGGCAAGCGTCTTCCTCTGGGAAACCTTCCCCACGATCTGAAGATGGCGGCCATTGAGCTTGCCGGAGATGCTGCGCACTATGGGTTCCTTTTCTGGTCTTTTTCGTCCCATCGCTTATGTGTTTGGGGTCTCGGTATTTGCACAGTCTCTCTGGTTCTGAAGAGAGCGTGTATGTTCCATGCGATTGCAGGGAGTTGTAGTTTGGGCATTTGGGTTTCTTTCTACCGTGGTCATTTGTATCATTTATTTATTGGTTAAATACATGCATTTGGATCTGTTTTCGAACTGTTTTTTTGCTTTGCACATGGCATATACTATATATGGACTATATACGACTGTTCCGTCTAAAAAGTCATACCCATCGGGGTGGCCTTATTTACCCGAACCTTTTGGCCAGTGGTCGTTCTTTACAGTACACGTAGTTCAGTGTTTAATGGATAGTTTTCTCCAAACACCATATCGATCTATTCTCAGCGTGTATATCATCCTAGCAATCAACCTCTCCCTCCTCCTCCTCCTCCCCCTCCTCTTCCCAAACATCCACAGGCAGCCGTCTCGCCAAAACCAGCCCAAACAACGACAACACCCCAAATATGCCATAAACCGCATACCCACCCAGCCAATTCCCCTGCACAGACAGCGAAAACAAAGACGTCGACAACGCCGGCCCAATCGCCCTCGAAATCGACGCCGAAGTCTGCGACAGCCCATGCGTCGCCCCCAACGCCTCCTTCCTCGGCGCCGACGCCGTGATATACAAAAAGATCGCGCCATACGCCATATCCATGATCACAGCCAGCATCATCGTGAACGCGATCAGCACCCACACCAGCGCGTTGACGCCGCAATGCTGCGCGATGGAGCTGATAAGAGGGAGCAGCGCGAACATGATGGGCAGAACCGCCATGCCCGCCAGGAAGACGCGTCGTTCGCCGAGCGCGCGGTTGACCTTGGCGAACCAGAAGAACTGGAAGATCCCTGTGGCTGCGCCGTATCCACCCATGACGTAGCCGATGGTGAACGGGGGGAGACCCAGGCCGCCGATGTCGAGGGGCATTGCGAGGAAAAGGGGGAACAGCGCGGTGAAGGCGATGTTTAGAAAGGCCAGAGTGACGTAGTTGGCGACGGAGAGGACGACGGGATACGTGAAGAGGTCACGGAGGGGAAGCGGCCCATCGCGAGTTAGAGAGCTATCGGATCCAGTGGAAATGCTACGAGCTAGTTTGCGGGAAAGGCGCTTTTTCGGGATAGTCTATCAGAAGAAGTCAGAAACAAAAGTGATAGGAGATCCGAGGGAAGGCACAAACCTCTTTGAAGAATAGGGCTGTAATCCAGAAGGCGACGAATACGTACGCTACTCCCACTAGGCAAGGTAGAAAGTAGGGGTATTCGATCCAGAAGGGGGCGGTGAACGTTTTGGGGAATCGGTCGTGAGGTCTCGCGAAAAATACCTCCAATTAACGGTCTGGTTATGGGTTAGTGGATGGTACTTCTGTTCGAGTAAATAATACGTACCCAATGGTAGCACCAATAGACCAGATGACAGGCATCATAGCGGCTCCCTCCGCACGGTTAGTGGAATCTGTCAAATCCCCGACTGTACTTTTCATAACACCTAAAAAAAGATCATCAACTTAATATAAACCACGAAAGTCTCTCACGAGAAAGAAAGAGAAGAAAACAACGAACCAATGTTTCCGTTCAACAACCCCGTTAGGCATCGACTGAACAACAGAATCTTTCAGTCATGATTACAGCGAATGATTCAGAGAATTCCACTCGCCTGATAACCAAAGCCCAAAATGTTTTTGATAGACCAAACAGCAGCATCGATATCGCCGAACCTGCCAAGCCGATAAGCAAAATGGGTTTCCTACCCATATGATCTGACGCGCGGCTCCATTGCAGGACAGTCATTGCTTCCGTGAAGAAGAACAAAGACTCTATGAGACCCGCATAGTATCCCACCTTCCTCTCATCCCCGCCCGTAATATCCAGCTCGCTAATCAGCTAATAACAAAAAGAATAACAACAATCAGCTCGTCATGAACATTCGGTTGAGAAAAACTGCAAACACACACCTGATTTATATACGGATAGATAGACTGGCTCGTTATCGGCTCGCACAGCTGCAGTATCATAAGAATCGATATCTGTACTTTTGGCAGCGGGGTAGGGCGCCTTCGTTTTTGGACATGAATCTTCGTGATAAGAGGTGTTTCTTCGTCAACTCGGTCGGTATTCATATTTGGATGGGAGGGTATTGCGGAATGAAATGGATGAAGGGGGGGAGAAGAAGAAACGAAGAAACGAAGAGGGGGGAAGGAATTGCAATCGGGTGCAACTGGAGAAAAATGGAATTAGTTCCGTCTAGGTTATAAGGGTACTCTTTTTTTCTTGCCCAGGCCCGCCGACCGATAAAATGGTTGATGCCATCAGGGGAGTATTAAAATATCGATATCTATCTAAGTTACCGAGATGAAATCGTTTTTTCGTTTATCGTTTACGAGCTATAGAATGTACTGACAGACTGACCTAATCGCGTCCCGTTGAAGCTGTAGCGTTTATCGTCGTACGAGAATGCCTGGTCGCGAAAAAGAAAAACTCGTACAGGTCCCCTCGGATAAGCACCGCGGAAGCTTCCGCAAGGCCTATCTTCATCCGGACTCCGTTGAATCGTTGAATCATATCAACATCTCCTCGTGTTAGCCTTCGAAAGTGTTTACAACATTGAGCAGCGCCAAAGAACCCGATTCTTACCTATTCTTACCCACAACTGTCTCTCCATCTGACCAGCTGCCATTGAGATACTGTATGTTTGACCCTGTGCTACTCAACGTAAACTCACGTTGCAAGCGCGGAACGGCGAAAATCTCTCAGAAGTTTGCTAGAAGTTGCTAGAATATGTCTGAAGATCAACGAGACACACGCCAAATTGTCGGGAGCAGCCGATCGCGACTAGCCATGAAAAAAAAATTTCAAGCGTTGTACGTTGAAACGCTGAAGATCCGAGGGAAACTTTACCGGTGGTGGTAAGTAGTGGCAGCTGAGAGGAACGCATAACCATCACGTGGAATTATGGTCTTTTAAACCACGTCCACAATGTCCGGAGAAGGTTAGTCTCCAACTTTTTTCTCCCAAAGTCCCTAACACACAGATGTTTCTTTCTTTCCAGCTTCTACATCCCGTCTGCCACAGCCAGCAGCCGAAGTCATCGACCTCACTGGCCTAGATGAAAATTCCGATGAAGACCAAGACTCAGCCTCCGAAGAAGAAGAATCGTCCGACGACGGAGTTCCCGAGCTTCAACTCAACAAGGAGTCCCGCTCCCAGCTATATCTTGCCTTGTCTGCCGTGCCAGAGGCTCAAATTCGCAACATCTTGACTCAGCTGATCGAACAAGTACCGGCGGTGGAATATGCTTTGACCAAAGAATTTGTTACTTTGAAACGACGGCTTGATACGTATGGGACACGGATGGAAACCTGCGCTCAATGCGATGAAGAGTTTGATATGGATTTCAAAAGGACGAAAGACGAGTGCTCTTTTCATCCTGGTGCGTCTTTTTGATGCTCTTTTTTTTGGTTTCTTTGACAGTAAACGTATTTTTCTAGGGCACCTGGAACCAGATTACGATAGCTTTGAAGACTGGGACGAGGATGTTCATGGTCCAATCGACTCGACAGACACGCGGAAAGAGTTTCCGGAGAATTTCTTGTGGTCGTGTTGTGGAGAAGACGGCGTTAGTGAAGGCTGTGTACAGAGTACGCACAAAGCTTCGACGAGGAAACGAATGCGTCTATAAAGATGACTACATATTTTCTTGGTCTTTAGAGTGAGTCTCTATGATACCTATAGAACGTTCGATCCAAGCTTTTTTTTTTCCATGAAAGGCAACTCTTGTTGTGACTTGGAAACCGTTGCACAACTTGCATTTGACTTTGCGTCCTTTGAGCAGAATGCGTTAGATGGACTCCAGTGGCGTGCGAGACATCCTACCTTTTGTCTTTTGTTTGCGCGGCACCTTTTGGCCTATAAATAATTGTTATCTCGGACCATCCCTCTTGTCTTCGCCACCCATCTACATCCTTCTCTTCTTATCTTCTCTTCCGTCCTATAAGCCTTGCTACTCCCGTATGACAGCTGCTAATTCCGTCTTCCAGTTCTAATATCTCCCCAGTCCAGTCTGTCCAGATGATCCGTCCAAACTTAACCTTGCCGCTGTCTACTTCTATTTCTCTCCCTCCCGACTATCCACACACCTACTGTTTTGAGGCTTCGGAAAACGAGTACTATCGCTCCACAGCTTCATCAGTATGCTCTTCGCCCTTTCCGCACTCTGATTCGGAGGACATGGAGGAAGACGCTCTGGAATTCGTGGACCTCAAGTTGATCATCGCCACTACACCCGAAACCCAGCTGCGCGCGATGATGTTGAAATTGGCCAGGAGTAACACCCAGGTCCGCCATGCCATCACGAAGGAGCTGCAATCCCCCACTCCGCAGATGGTGGCGAAACCCCACCGACGGTCGCGGAGGCCCAGACGACGACACAGAGACTCGGAATGCCCTACATCCACCTGTTCGAATTGTAGTAAATCTGTCAGTGACGGAGATTGTCTTGATATATGTGTTTATCATCCAGGTCAATACCTTAACATTGTTATCCGTTATCTTTTCGCTATGCTCATCGCCGTTTGTCGCGTGTTCCGTTCCCCAGGTCAACTTGAAGACGACGTTTTCGAGTTTTTTATCGAAGACGCCAGAGGGTCGGGTGTTCAAGATCTTGAAGACTGTTTCGATGTGGAGTTGTTGTGAGGATGAACCGAGTAGCGCAGGCTGTGTCAGTGCTCCGATTCATGTGCAGGGTAATCCGGACGACCTTTGATGGGTGAAAATGGGCTGAAACGCGACAAAAAATTTGTCTGAATTCGTTTGCGCAGAGATAGGAAGGATTCGTATCTTATTATACCAGCTTCTGTACATACTGTATATGTCTACAATACCCTCTCTTCAGTCCTAAATCTTGCTAATACGTACTAGCCATATTAGCGCGTCTAATACATATTTGCGGAAATTTTCGAAACTCATGTGCACGCGTTATATCTTTTTCCATAACCATCATTATGGTAAAATTTACAGAAGAATTCTGGGCAGAAAAACGAGCGATCCAACAGCCCCTCGTAACCGCTATAACCTCAAAAGGAACCAACGACTACGACCCCACAGACTGGAGCACTATCCCTCTCCATACCATCACACCAACCCGTGCAGATCTTGCAGTCCTCCAACAACTCCGAGCTCAAGGCCCTAGCACCTCGCCAGCACGCATATGGACTGTTATCAACGAATTCGAAGGTACTGCAGATACCGCGAGCGCAGATTCACGCTTATCCTGGGACCAGCGCAAACAGATCGCAGCTACGATTCGCGCTACTATTCGGAAGGAGGAAGGAAATGCACTTTTCAAGGATGGAGCGTATGATGCTGCAATCGCGAAGTACCGAGAAGCGATGAGTTTTATTTTGCTGCGTATCAAGCCTGATATACCCCTCGTCCTTCCTGCACCAACGTATTTCTACCCGAAATATCTGTATATCGGCGAAAATTGCGAGGACAGACAGGGGACGCAGCTGGAATATCTCGATCTGTTGGCTCTTGGAGGAAATATAGCGCAATGTTATAGTAAACAAGGCGATCATGTCCAAGTAAGCTAGCGAATTCCTACTCTGTTTTCTCGGAACGTATATCTGATACTATCTACTACTGCAACAGACTATCGACTGGATACAAGAAATACTCCAAATGTTCATGTCACAGCGGCATACGATTCTAAAGGATAAACCTTCCTGGAAAGACTCTGATCTACCGCTACTCGAATACTGGGTGGTAATACACCTTTTCCAGTCCTCAATTTACCCTTTTTCCTGACGCGCCTTCCTCCCCCAAGTTTCGCGCCAAAACTCAACTCCGAGGATATAACGAGTTTTCGGCGCTCGGAAACACCTCTCTGGCCGCGCACTACGGCCAGGGAGCGTGGACCAGCTGCGTCGCGCCTGGCATGAACAAGTATCCAAAATTGACAGCGCTGCGAAAGGAGATGGACTATTCGACGATGTTCCGTCTTCGTCATCCTGAGCCGAATCTCATTGATAAGACTGAACTGACTTGCCCGGAGATTCAGGTACATGGGACTTGGGAGAAGTTACCTTCTATAACTCAAGGACTTCGTCCGATTGGTAGATGTGCGCATTCGAGCTGGGTTTGGAAAGGTCGGCTGTATATTTGTCATGGGGTAGGTGATGGGTTTCAGCAGGAGGTTAAAGATATGTGGTACGTATTTGACCTTTATCATTTTTTTTCTTGCGAGATAATCATTCCGTTTCCCACGTAGGTATCTTGATTTGGAAACCCATATCTGGACACGGCTTCCGGATGTACCCACACTGCGTCCCGTGGCTGGTTTATCTGCTACAAGACCGATGCGAGTGTGGAACGACAAAGTATATCTTTTTGTCGGAACGAGGACTCTCCATGTCTTTGACCTCGTCTCCGAAGAATGGTCTTTATTGGCAACAACTCTGCAAAGTGGAGTGAGTTGGCCTTACTCGGCAGAAAGCCCCTTGGAAGCTTTCAATACCGCTATCCTTGACGGCAAGCTCTATGTCTTTGGTGGAGATGACGGAAAAAATCCACTAGGTGAGCCACCACCAACGTACTATAAATCCTCTTTGACTTTAACCGTTAATGCAGGCCACAACATCTTCGTCGTTCTCGATCTTTCAACGAATAGATGGGAACATATCAGTGGAACATCAACTCACCGCCCACAATCCTTCGAGCCCAATCTCCGTTCGCTTTCCTCCATGTGGGCTGCTCCTCGCCAACGCAAGATCTACATCCTGTACGGAAGTGCCAACCGCACAAAAGCTCGCCACAGAAGCGCACCCGGTGGCGGCGAAGACGACTACACCTACGATGACTTTTGGAGCTACCACGTCGATGACAAGAAATGGGAGCGCGAACGTCTTCGGGGGAATTACCCCTCGCCCCGAACCGAGGCGGCCTCCGTTTTTTTCCGATGCGGCGGGGAGAGCGGTTGTCTATGGTGGATACCATGGGAGTCTCCCAACGCTCGAAACAACGCCCGGGCACCAGAAGCAGAGCTACACTTTCTCGTTCTTTGGAGATACGTTTGTGTATAACCAGACTCGAATATCTGGCAGCATGTTCTAGTACGAGGCTTCCCGTCCTACAGAGCCATGTCTACGTTCGCTAACGATCCTGATACCGGAAAAATATATCTGTCTGGAGGTAAGAAGTGTGTTTTACTGTTTGTTCATTATCTTAATCCATTCGATTTTTGAAAGGCTATAGCAACTCGGATTTCGTTCCCGCGAAGAACGTTGCTACGCGGGTGTACCACGATGTCTGGACGCTGAAGCTTGACTTGCCAGGAGGGCACTGGAATCCACAAGATCTGACTCGTGATCTTCGTGCAGAGAAGATGGGCCCGTGGATGCGCTGCTTTACATGCGGGAACTGTGGTATAACTTGGCAAAAGTGTTCTGGGGCTTGTGGAGGCAAGTATTACTTCTGCTCGAAGGAATGCCAGAGAAGTGGGTGGAAGGAGCATAAGGAGAAACATAGCTGCCGAAAGTTGTAGAACGGTGGGATGTGGTGGCGTGTTCGATCGCGTAATTTAAGTATGGTAATAAGAATTTTGAATACTTGTGCGCATGTGGGTATCGACTGGGCGTCTGATTCCCTATCGGGACTAGTGATCGGATATATTTTGCCTCGACCGACCTCCAAATGAGTGTAGCTAACGTTATGGCCTAAGGTTCGAATGTTTTCATCAAGGAACCAGAGGCCAGGACACATTCACCGCAGTCAATTTCGCTTATAGTTGAAGTTGACATATGCTTAGTCCGCCTTCTCTTCACCGGCCGCAAATGTTTTGATAGCATGCTGCATGAGGGCCAGTTAACATAGTACTCCGCACACTGACCGGGTTATTGCGCTTTCGCGCGTCCTTGGGAGGTTGGGGGATCCCGCCTCCTTAAATTCATAACATGAGAGTTTTCAAGATTACTAGAGGCGGGCGTCTGTGACATGTGTTCAAGCCTTTCGAAAAGATCAAAGTACGAAATCGCGAATTAAAGCGAGAGGCGCTTAGATTACTAGTCCATATCTCATGAGCATCTAGTAAAGCCATATCAGAAGGCTCTATGGATCTCTCATATTCCCTGCCCCCACTTACAATAACATTGTACCCATCCGCTCAAGCAGCTACTAGTCTCTCGTTATCCGTTATCCTTTACCTATGTTCTTTATGGTTTGGTCTTATGATTCGCTACTAGTCCGGTACCTAGGTCAACTTTTTTTTTGAGGTTTTATCGAAAACGTCAGAGATGTGGTGCTCCAGATCTGAAAACTGCTTTGATGAGTTGTAACTTGTGAGTATGAACCGGGTAGCGTAATCTGGATGACCTCTGATCAATTAAAATTGACTGAAGGGCAAGTTCTGGAATCTGATTCCTATGGCACAAACAGGAAGAAAGGCGGTATATGTATCGTATTATTGCCAGTTTCTGTATCTGCTTTCCAATCCTAAACGCGATTCGGATTACGGAATCTTTGAAACTCACGTGCACGCGTTGTATCTCATTCCACAACCACCAATATGGTCAAATTCACCGAAGAATTCTGGGCAGCAAAACGAGCCCAGCAACTCCCCCTTGTACTCGCCATAATTTCAAAAGGAACCAACGACGACGAATTCACAGACTGGGAAAAAATCCCTCTCCGAAACGCTACTGAAACCCGACTAGATCTTGCGGTACTCCAGCAATTTCGAGCTCACACCAGTACCTCACCAGAACATACATGGAATCTTATCAATGATTTCGAGGCTGCTGCAGGTAGCGATGATGCAGATCAAGAGCTACCCGAGGAACGGCGCAAAAAGATCGCAGCTGCGATTCGTGCCGCGATTCGAAAAGAGGAAGGGAATGCGCTTTTCAAAGATGGAGCGTACGATGCTGCAATTGCGAAATATCGAGAAGCGATGAGTTTTATTTTGATGCGTGTCGAGCCGGGTATACCACTTGTCCTTCCTTCGCCAAAATATTTCTCGCCGAAATATCTGTATATCGGCGAAAATTGTCAGGTAGAGCTGGGAACGTGGCCCGAATTTATCGACCTGGTGGCTCTTGGAGCAAATATTACGCAATGTTATAGTAAACAAGGAAATCATATTCAAGTACGCTGGCGAGTTCATATTGACCTGCTCAAGTATAGCTACTCACGTTGTACATACCTAACAGACTATCGATTGGATACAAGAAACGCTCCAAATGTTCATCTCACAGCAACTGATGACCTTGAAGGATAAACCTGCATGGAAGGACAATGATCAGCATCTACCATTACTTGAATACTGGGTGGTAATACACCTTTTCCTCCCATCTTAAGTCATCAATCTAACGATTCTGACTCGCTCCTCAAGCTTCTTACCAAAATCCAACTCCGAGGGTATACCGAGTTTTCCGCGCTCGGAAACACATCTTTGGCTGTCCACTATGGTCAAAGAGCGTGGAACAGCTGCGTCGCACCTGGCACGAACAAGTATCCGAAATTGGCAGCGCTGAAAAATCACATGGATTTTTTGAAGATGTTTGGTCATCGTCATCCTGACCCGAATCTCATTGATAAGGCTAAATTGACTTGCCCAGAGATCCAGTTACGAGGGACTTGGGAAAAAGTGCCTTCTGTTGCTCAAGGACTTCGTCCCACTGGGAGATGTTCGCATTCGAGCTGGATTTGGAAGAGTCGACTTTACATTTGTTATGGCGTAGGCGACGAGCGTCGACAGCCAGAAATTCAAGATATACAGCTCAAGATTCAAGATATACAGCTTGAGATAAAAAATACGCAGCCGGAGATTAAAGATATGTGGTATGAGTTCAAGATTAAACTCATCATTTTGCTCAGATACTCATTCCGTTGCACACCTAGGTATCTTGATTTGAAAACTTATATCTGGAAACAGCTTCCAGATTTCCCCACACAACATCCAGTGGGTGGTCTATCCTCTGCTAGACCAATGCAAGTATGGAACGACAAAACGTATCTTTTCGTCGGAACTCGGACTCTGCATGTCTTTGATCTTGTTTCGGAAGAATGGTTTTTCTTGACAACAACCCTCCGTCGTGGAATGCAGTGGCCTTACTCCCTAGAAGGCAATCTTCAGTCTTTCAATACGGCTGTCCTTGACGATAAGCTCTATGTCTTTGGTGGAGAAGACGGAGAAAACCCACTAGGTGAGTGACTATAAAATTCCGTCTTCTATTTCTCACTGTTGGTGCAGGCCAAAACATTCTCGTCGTCCTTGATCTTTCAACGAATGAATGGGAACATCTCAGTGGAACGTCAGATCACCGTTCGCAATCTTTTGAGCCCAACCTTCGTTCACTTTGTTGCATGTGGGCTGTTCCTCACCAGCGCAAGATATACATACTGTACGGAAACGCCAATCGCATAAAGGCTCGCTATGAAAGTGCGCCTGGTGGCGCCGACAACGACTACACCTACGATGATTTTTGGAGCTACCATGTTGATAACAGGAAATGGGAGCGTGAACGCCTTCGAGGGAATTACCCTTCGCCTAGAACTGAGGCAGCCTCTGTTTTCTCGAATGCGTCGGGGAAAGCAGTTGTTTATGGCGGGTATCATGGGAGTCTTCCAACGGTGGAAAATGCACCTGGGCACCCAAATCAGAAGTTCAAATTCTCGTTCTTTGGGGATACGTTTGTGTATAATCCAGACACGAATATCTGGAAGCATGTTCTAGTTCGAGGCTTCCCGTCCTATAGAGCAATGTCGACGTTTGCTAGTGATCCTGATACTGGAAAGATATATTTGTCTGGAGGTAAGAAGTGTTTAGCTGTTACTTCATTTCCTCGATCAATTGTATTTTTGAAAGGCTATAGCGACTCGGATTTCGTTCCCTCCAAGAATATAGGTATACGGGTGTACCATGATGTCTGGACATTGAAGCTTGACTTGCCAGGAGGGCATTGGAATCCTCAAGATCTGACTCGTGATCTTCGTGCGGAGAAGATGGGTCCGTGGATGCGCTGCTTTACATGTGGGAACTGTGGTATAACCTGGCAAAAGTGTGCCGGGGCCTGTGGAGGCAAGTATTTCTTTTGTTCGAAGGAATGTCAGATAAGTGGGTGGAAGGAGCACAAGGAGAAACATGGCTGTCGAAAGCTGTAAAATGGTAGCCTGTAAGATATGGGGACATGTTTGATCATATAAGTATGTATAGCAATAAGAATACCTTTGAGCATGCTGTGCTCAAATCAGTTGGGCGTCTAATTCCCTCTCGGGGCTAGAGGGATCGGACATCTGTCACTTGACTGAACAGATGGGCGCAGCGTATTCAAAAATAGGCAAACGCATTTGTGGGTAATTGGGAGACAATTTTCACTTACTGTCGGACTTTGTTGTTCCTTTGGGGGCCTTTAGGTGTAATGACCTGTCGCGTTGACAGGATGGTGAGAATAGTTCTTGGTCAGGCGATTTGATTAATCTATTCCCGTACTCCCTCCATATTGGAGGTCAGACCATGGGATTCCTTCGTGGGACATCCGTCCTTTACAAGTTAAATGGAGCAACAGTGGTGGATTGTCTGTTTGTCTTTCCCCCGCCATGCACTATCTACTCTTTCTTTATTTTGCGTTTTCCTCTCTGTTTGTATTGGCCCTCTACAGGCTGTTCTTCCACCCTCTGTGTAAATATCCGGGGCCAATCCTCGCAGCTCTCACCGATTGGTATGAAGCGTACTATAACATTGTCGAAGGAGGCGGCCTGATTGCTAAATATGAACAACTACACAAATTGCATGGTAAGTCTATTGAGACTAACAAGGATTATTTAAATCAATGTCAATCAATAGGTCCTGTGATCAGGGTTGGTCCTAACACTGTCAGTTAAAATATTTCAGTCTTAGTTTTATCTAAACTTCAACACCCACATAGCTTCATTTTAACGACAGGCAAGCTTTCCATGATATTTATACGTACGGCTCTACCCTGGTGAAGCACCGTGCACTTTACGAAGCCTTTGGTGCCCATGCTCCCAAAGGCTCCGTTAATTTCTGTGACCCAGAAGATGCAAAGCAGCGAAAGGGCTTATTACAGCCGCTGTTCTCCCGGAAAGCAGTGATGTCCCTCGAGTACACGATCCAGCAAAAGGTGGGGATCGCTTCATATATATAAAGCTCTTCTAAAGAACTTGCAAGATTGATAGGCTACTAGCGGTACTTCAAAGCAACTACAACTCATCAAGCACAGCCGTGTCAATGGCTATTGCATACCGCGCACTGACTACTGACATTATAACCTCCTACTGCTTTGCTGAATCGGTCAACATTCTTGATAGCCCTGATCTCTCTCATCCCATCCTACGAGGCATGAAAGAAACTTTTACAAAGGCCTGGCTCCAGCGCCATTTTCCTTTTTTCATAACTTTTGCTTTGAATGCCCCGCAAAAGCTTGTCTTGTGGCTTTTACCCGAATTTGAAGGCTACTTGAAGATGAGGGCTGGATTCGAGCGCCAAATCAACAGCCTGATCAACAATCCCGATAGATTGTCGATGGTAGAACATGAGACAATTTTCCATCATCTCCTGGAACCCAAAGATCAAGAGCGTCTGTCTCAGGCATCACTTATGGATGAAGCATTTGTTCTTGTTTCTGCCGGTAGCGATACTGTCGGGAATGCTTGCAATATAGGGACTTTTTATGCGCTAAAGTACCCTTCTATCTACCTGAAGCTCAAGAAGGAGCTCGAGGAAGTTTGGCTTGACAAAGATCGCTCAATAAGTTTTACTGTTCTCGAAAAGCTGCCTTATTTGGTATGTGAAATGCCGCTTTGACCTTGCTTGATAATTTTGTTTGTTGTTAGACTGCGTTCATTAGAGAAGTCCTCCGATTCTCACTAGGGGTTGTCCATCCCCTTCCTCGCGTTGTAGTTCCATCAACTCCGAAAATAGGTGGTTTGAAGCTCCCTCCAGGCGTGAGTGATTCTCTGTTTCAACTGTGTTCCCTGCCGATTGTTGGGTGTATGTAGACTGTTGTGGGGATGAGTGTGAAGTTTCTACACACAAATCCCGATGTGTTTCCCGACCCATATGCCTTCAATCCGGATCGGTGGCTAGTCCAGGATACAAGTCAATTACTGCTTGATTTGGCACCGTTCTCCAAAGGGCCGCGTAGTTGGTAAGCATTACCTTTCATCGTAGGTACTCATTTGAACACTCCCTCCAGTCTAGGACTGAAGTATATATCACACCCATGGTCGATTAGTACTCTGTTAATTTGTTTTTTGACAGTTTAGCATGGTGTGAACTATACCTCATTCTTGGGAATATCCTCCGAAGACTCGACCTCAAGCTCCTCACGGAAGAAGCTACGTAAGTGTGCTTTGTATTTTCTCAACTCTGAATTTGATCAGTATACCACTGAATTTGCCAGGATCGACAATTTTAGGGCGGACAACTGTGCAGATTACTGGGTCCCATATTGGGAGAAAGAATACCGGGTGTTTACTCAGAATGTGTGATGAAAGGATGTTATTATAAGTAGTGACAAGATCGTAAAATTCCAGGAGGACAATGTTATATAAGAAGTACAAATACCAAATGAAACTCAAGGGTCAAACCAAAGTTGCGCTAAGTCTAAGAATGAGTACCAAGATGCGATCGCTCATAATTAAATAACGAGCTTCCAAAGCTTGTGGCAATAGTTGGTCCTTACCTTGTTTTTTTTGTTTTTTGTTTAAGTATGTATGCAGACTCGGATGGCACAAGTGAATGTTTCTGAGCGGACTTCCTGTCTGAGTTTTCCAGTCGAGTTCCACATATCAGAGGCGGGTAGCTCATTTCCACAGCAACGGCTGGTGAATTCCGCGAAAGATGCCGAATGGGAGCTACTCTACAATCTTGAGTGGAATTTCGCTAGGAAACGCTTCGAATTGGATTGGGAGCCTGAGAATAAGAAGACACGTTGAGTGAGAAAAGAAAAAAAGACAAGACGCATGGACGTTTGTGTTGCTACTTCTCACGCAGTCAGTCACGATTTGTATCTGAGTCGAGCATATGAGAAGATGTGAGTCCGGGCTCTTCAAATATCGAATTGTGCTAAACGATTAAATCACGATAAATATTATTCCGGAGATGCGACGGTTCAGGCTCTTGAACATGGTGATAATATAGCACCGGAAAGTAAGCTCATACTAGCTGTTTCGCTGGAAAACGGACCAAATTAGTTCAAAACTCTCTCGTCGCTCACCGCCTTGATATTTGTCTTCATCATGTGCTTTCATTGAAAAGCCTTGCTTGATCAAGATTCAACAGGGCGCATGATGCAGCACTATCGCCACGTTATCCATCTATACCACCCTCCCCCCACCCTAACGAACATCTAAACTCCTTCCCAAAGCCTGGGCTCACGCCGCCATGGCAGAAGCTGCAGGCCTTGCAGGCCTCGGCGCAGCGACAACTCTTGCAGCTAAATGGATTGGACCAACATCCTTCACTGCTCGGCACGAAAGAGAACCATAGGAAAAGTTCAGACAGCCTTCAGCAGCATATTAATCATTGGTATACAGATATCCCGGATTTGGAGGTCGAATCGGATGAGGAGATGGAGTTTCAGAGGCTTCAGAATGAGTATGTGATATATATGCTGAATATCTCCACTGATAACTGATGTTTTCTCGTTGCAGAGCGCGAGAGAACGAGAATTCATACCATGAGAGTATTCAAGAATATAAGCAGACCTCTGTATTCAACCTTGTTGAAAAAGTCAAAAAGCGACATAGGGTGCGAGAGTCAAAGCGGGACGCGCTTCAGTCAGTTCATAGTACGGAGGTTCTTGTGAATGTACGTTCCTACATACATCCGTATTTGACGATATCAGATCCCCAGACAAGTAAACTCATTGGGATATCTTCAGAGAGTTTCAGATAGGTCCCGGGCGAGCTCGAGAGCATCTAGCAAAGCGGCGTCAGAAGCCTCTATGGATTCCCAGTCCACGGCAGCAGATACTGATTCTCCACCTGAGGAGAATATGCGGAAGGAGAGAATATCGGCGTGGCAGGAAAACTCGGCACTCGCTGGGAAGAAACCAACCAGACGCCAGAGGCAATCGGATGCAGCTGCAATCGCAGAAAGCAGTCAGCATGTAATAATCCGAGTCGCAGAAGAGAGGCGTCGTGATGAACTTCGAGAGCCTTTTTTCAAACTCAAAAGCGTGCTGCCGGAAACGAAGGCAAAAGAGACTAAAGTTTTAGACTCGAGCCAGTCGTTTCTTTTGGACACTTTGATGACTGAGATCAGCCGTGTCCGTGAAACGACTGGAACTTAATCCGGCATTTTTAGCGGGTCGGATTTAAGTCACATGCTTGTTTGGACTTGGAGAAATCCGAAAATTTGGGGGGTCTCAGACATGTCTTTAGGACATATCTAAATAGACAAAAAGTTGCGTCTTAACTCTACAGTAAACATCTATTTTGCCGAATTTTTATATCTGAACTCGTTACTGAACTATTCAATGATCTTTCTGGTGGAGGCTAGGGTTAGGAGCTGCGGCAAGAAGCTTGCCGAGCTACGTGCAGACACCCAAGTAGCACAGTTAGCTTGATCAGCGACGAGCTCAACACAGTGCTCTCAAAATGTCCTATTTTTGAGGGCCGTCTCATAAAAGAAAGTTTATACAGCGATTTTGGGTAAGATGAGTGGTAATTCTGCCTTGCAGTATGTTCTTTCCACTCCGCCTCGACCCGACTCTGTGATAAAGAACATTGAATATCTCGTTAACGAGTTTTGATATAAAAAATCGGTAAAATAGACGTTTATCTTATACTCGAAGTGCAACTTTTTGTCTACTTACATTTGTCCTAAATTCATGGTTGAGACACCTCAAATTTTTGGATTTCTCGAAGTCCAAAGAAGCATGTGACTTAAATCCGACCGTCTAAAACTGCCGGATTAAGTTCCAGTCCCTCTGCCGAGGCTGTGATTTTCACATCACAACTCTAGCAGGGGACTGGTTCGAGTCTACTAAAGTTTCAATACTCGAAAGAGGTATACTTTGCTGCCTAACACACTGATCGTACTAAAGTTCTAACATCGTCTGTTTGGCAGCTGCAAATCATATTATCAATTTGGAGGCTGAAAACCGACTCTTAGAGGACCGTATCTCTGTTCAACGTCGTTACGCTGATGAGCTTCACCATGCAAATCACCAAATGTTGGACAACATTCGCGATGGTACTGAAAATGTCGTGGGTAGCAGTGATCTGACTGGAGCAGGAGAGAATACGGACTCGGAGTCCGACGGTGGTTTCTGATTAGTCTGTGTTCGTTTTGAGGTTCTAATTAAGGACTCTCGTTAAAATGAGAGCATTGATTATCCACCGAGCAACTTGGTTTCTCAAGTGAGTTTACCTTCATTGATGTGGAACTATAACTCCAATGTGACAAGTGATATTGTCAAATAATTAGTACTACAGTAAATGCACCACTGGCAGCAGCTTACCAGGTAGTATGCTGAGGAAAGAAATTGTAGGCATAATAGACACCTATTGACTCTACAGGTTGGCGAAGCCGACGGTCTAGCTGGAAGTCGTTGGCTTCTTGTGATCTGTTGCCTGGAGAATATTTGAATGTTCCTCCTTCATATGGTCTCTGCCGTGCTTGAACCTTGAAGGTCTTACCAGGTCGCCTGTTGAAGAAGTTCATACCGATGTTCATCGACATCCATGATGGGATAAGGATTCATTTCCTCTCCTGGGTTTGGGGCGTTCTGCACTTGAACGTTTGAACTTTGAGCTTCGTACTAGAAACTTGAAACCTTTTTTTCAGGTCGTCACTTGCGGAGTTCTTAGACCAGGGATTCCGTTTAACAACTTTCTAACTGCTGCCCGAACAATGCCGGAAGGCAACTTGGAAGATTAGCGCGCAGCATTTTAACGCTTGAACTCCCTTCTTTTTTCTCAAATTTTTCTTCTATCTCTACGCGTCAGATACACATTGGTTAAAGCGCTATCGCGCTATCTTTCAATCTACTACGTGCAAAATACGTGTCTAACTATGTCTAACTACGTGTCGGTCCAAAGGTGAGTCAAAGTAGCAGCGATTTTATGGTCAAAGCAGCTCATCGACGATCGTCTGTCCTAATAACGAACCAGGCCAATGTCCGCTTTTTCTATGTTTTCTCTCTTTCTGGCGTACATCTGCGGCGAAATCGCATACCAAGGTTAATTCCACAGAGTGACAAGGACAAGTGCGTTGAGTTTCTTTTCAATTATTTTGTACTGATGCTTCAAACAGTTCTGGATCAAGTAGCAATGATTGAAGCTTACGCCAACGTGAATATGGGGCTATAATCGATAATCCCCTCACTCTATCTGCTACCCAATCTGAACTACAGACCCCATTACCTCGTCATCACATTCGCTCGCAAATTCCATCCAGCTCTCGACGCCAATGGGTGTCAGCAGACTCATCTTCCTCTAACCCTCTTTCCCTTCTCGAGCGTATGTGCTTGAAGTGTGATGCATGTGATGAGTTGAACAGCTCCGTCTTGCGTCCAAATAACCTTGTTTCAGATGAATTTTCATCTACTCCTCCCCCGATTTGTGGTCGAGACAGCTTCCTCAGGTTGTTCGACAAGCCCGCCTCGCTCCAAATCCATATGTATACTTCGCCGGGCTCGAAACAGTCTTTCAGACTCTACCATCCTCCCGATTCCAAGCTAGACTCTCTTACTAAACGGAATCCTTCGTTTCTTGGGTCGGGTTCGCACGTTACACTGGTACGACACATGGCGATACAACGAGATCGCGTGGTTCTCAAGTTTCACGTATAAACTCTGCACACCGTGTAGCGCATCAACAGAGCTTGTCCTATTTGGATTCAAATATTCATCCCCGGTATCATGCGAGCTCGCTATTGCACTCCACCTGTTCTTCTGAATTTGTTCTTCAAATCGACGTTACGGCGCTGCAATAGGTTGGGAAGGCTTCGTTCAAGTATGTGGATGTTCTCATGCAAGTCCCTCCCCTTCAGCGCGCGTTTTTTCGATATCACGATGGAGAACCGGGACGTTGAGACTGTGTATACAGTTATTATGGTTTTACCGGGTTGAAAGAGTTGCGGATTAGATATACGAAAGGATTTCCTGGCGAGGTGTGTTTCGATATCTGCGTCTGTGCGTTTATGATAACTCACTTTTCCTTTTTTAGGCTATGTCACTGGTCAGGGAATTCTTCACCCGACTCTCTTCTTACCCCACTCTATCAATCGAGGATTGCGCTATAATCTCCGGTTCACGCGACCATGGTCCATACTCTCACTAAACGTCTCGTAAGAACCATTGTTGACGCGGCAAGATATCACATGGGCGCCGTACTTCTTCATCCCCTGCCGCAGGCCCGCAACCCGTCATGCTCGTGGCCATGAGAGCACACCGTCAAAACCCCGATTTTTGATCATTCTGCCCCCATCCCGAACGCTGTCGCTCAACTTTCTATACTGCTTAAGGGTGTTTACTATGGAATTTCGAGATCGATTGAAGGAGGAGGCTGGTGATGTGTATGATTCTTTGAACGATATCGAGAGGAGCGGTATGATGGTTGTGGTATCTTGGTGTGGTACAGAGTGATGTGTCGAGTCACATTGAGCACATAGTGTCGGACACTTTCTGGTACTACTAAGCATGATAGTTTTTCATCAGTATACATACCGCTTTTCTCTTTTTACAATGGTTTACTTACCAAGTGGGTTTACATAACTTGTCTATATGGATCGTAGCATGCACAGTGGGATAGATAGAGTCTGTAGTGATATAACTACACCTACACCTCATCGATGTTCAAAAAAGAAATCGATCAGTTTCAGTCAACAAAAAGCGATCATGAAATCAGCTATATGATCGATTCATTGGGAGTAAGGTATAGAATTACTGGCACACCTCTGTTACGAAATTATCAATCTCACGATCAGGACGAGTGCGTTCAGTTTCTTCTCTCAATTAATTTGTACTCATGCTCCAAACAGTTCTGGATCATGTAGCAATGATTTTGAAGCTTCAAATGCCAACGTGAATATTCGGGCTATAATCCCCTTCGCTTCAATCACTCCATCTGCTACCCAATCTGGACCACAGGCCCCCATTTACAAAGCATCCTCGTCATCTCACTACCAAATTCCATTCAGAACTTTCGATGTTAACGTCAGATCCTGACTCAACAGACTCATCAATCAGCGGCATGAACTGGCACAGGCCAAGAACTGGAATTTCATTTTGGACTCACGCTTTCTCCTTATAGAAGGAATTGGCAGTCTCTACCTTCCTATCCTCCTGTCGTCCGATCTCTCATTTCTTACGTTCCAACTCTTGGAATCTTTTCTAAATGCTTACATTCCAACAACTCTTGGAACACTCGAACCTCCACCGCCCTCATTCACACTGGATAACTAGCTCTTCCAAAATCATCTATGTCTGATCTATGTTCTACCTAAGAGTCTACATCAAGAATGGGTTTTATTCAGAGTCTATAGAAAAATTGTCGCCTTGAGTTTCCACATTAGCAGTTTCTTGGGTAGTTGAATTCCAACTGGAAACCCTTCTAACCCTATCCACAAAACTAACACCAATCTGTGGTGCATTAGTGTCAAATCCGCTACCGGATGGTTGTGCAGCAACATCTATTATATATGGTTCAACTTCGATCAACCCTAACTGCCCGGATATGACCGCGTTCATGGTAAATGATTTTTGTAAAGAGACAAGGATGACAGTTGATAGGTATATGCACTAGATCACACCAAGATCACACACATTGAACCAGTTAGTCACATAGTATCAAATACTTCAGCACCTAATCACATACCGATAATTGAGGGAGCACACACTCAAATATTTCAGCAGCAAAAGGCCCCATTATTGCAACGCCACTGAGCATGGAAATGATCTTCAATAGCCGTACGATGTTAGGGGAATCTCTGATCCAGATCAAATCCAGATTTTGTGAGAGAAAAAACTCACCCAGAATAAACAGTAAATGATCCCAGATTCAGTAAGCAATACCAGAATACGGTTGACGGGCGACCTCCTTTTCGGCCGTCCAGAATAAAGATGGGCAACAATTTCTGTGCGGTACTTCCTGCATATTGTTCAAATTTTGAGATAAGAGCGCAACAGTCACAGATGGAAAAATCTCAACCAGAATTTTGCTCCAACCAATATTGTGGCAACAATGTTTGTGAATAAAAGTGGAACATAGTAGGTGAGATTTGATAAGGGTGTTACAGGTGCCGATTTATCCTTCAACAGTTGCTCGGTCCCAATGGAAAGACCTGTCCCAAGCGCCGCTTGAATGTAGTTCAATTTAACAGCATGTTTGGATGAAATAGAGAGAGATTAATACGTACTGACACTGCCAACCATACAAAAAACCAGGAGTCCTCTGGCTGCTTTATTTTGTGGGTACAAAATCCAGGCTCTCCAACACACTACACCATCACTTAGGAGAAACTAGGTAGGTTCAAGGTAGATTGAAGGTAGATCATATGAGAAACGGTTCAAAATATCACAGTATACTATTGTATTCACATTAATTCCAGTGAATATAGTAACGCAGATGAATTGCGTTCCAGGTGCAACAGGTGGCAGCGGAGGTTCGCCAAGGTTTTTGATCGTAGCGATGAAACTTAGGAGGTAGACAATTTCAGACACACAGTCTCCAATGTACATGCAAAAAATGACAACAAGGAGTACCGGACGAGATTTTGACACAGTTATGTCTCGCATTCTGCAACATGGAATTAATAGACTCGGAATCTAAGATCATGTGGACACCACTAACATGAGTGTGTACATTGTAAGAAACACCAGTGATGTATTGATACCTAAGAGTGAGGCATATCAGTGAAAAAAATCATCGGAACCGTAGGCTTATGGACATCCAGCGTACCCCATACACCTACTCCGAATGCGGTTTCAATAATATTTTCCTGAAGCAATGTTATGTCCACAGGGCTTATAACAACTTGGGATGACATGACTGAAGAGAACAGTGGTGGAGGGAGAAAAGAACCGAAAGACTGACTTTATACTACATGAACTTCCTGCATGGCTATTCAGATATAAATATACTCTAGTAGTCCTGTGGTAAACTCGTAACTTCTGAATCCTGATCCCTGCCCCAGTACCCAGCACTGAGCCCTGGGAGCCAAAAGATCTCAACTCAATGATCCCAGTAAGAAAGACCATAGGCGGCCAATGCGGTACAGTAAGTAATCCAGCTCAAACCCAGGTATTAAAACTGTTGCATGATGTAAGCACCACTTGCTGTTGAAGACGGTGAAACTTGGAGAAGTAATACATAGGCCCGGGTTTTTCAGGGCCAGTGTAGTAGCATGTCAGGCCTGCCATACCAACACTGGCAGCTGACCCAAGTTATTTAAATCTGAGTAAAACCCAGGGGCCAGAGCCATTGGAGCGCAAGCCTTATTACTTTGAGGCTGAGGGCTCAAGTGAGCACTGTTTAGCAACAGTACTGGAGATTAAATCAATCCCAAGAAGAAACAGATTGTCTCTAGGTTCAAGCCAGATGGACCGGGATATATAGTACCTCATCATTTCTAGATATTATACCGCTTCTCCTCGATTCTTATTCTGGGCCCCACCCCGACTGACTTTACCTATAAAAAGCAATATGATACTGCATTTCACGCTACTCTATTAGTACATGCTAGTACACATTTGAGAAAACCCAGTCCAGATGAGGCTACTAGGAGGCTTGAGCATACCAGCCCCAATATCAATCAGTGACTGATTATTGGCAGGTGACATTGAGGCCAGACAGTCTGTTCAAACAGCACCGACGCAGAGAAGGTAACAGACTTGCCTTACTGAGATCCGAAGCATAGAATGATAACCTGATGAAAACTCTGCCAAGATCTTTCGATCAAAATCATTGAACATACTTGGTTGATTTTCGTCGTTGTTGGGCATTGTTCGCAAGATTGTTCGTACCGAGTCAGCTTCATCGTCTTCTTCACCGTGAGGAAAATAGGCTGTAATAGCCGATACTATTGGTGGCCGTTTAGCAATAAAGTTGCAACCTGTAGAGTGAGGATGTTCTCATTCAGAAGCATCTTCCCTAAGACTGCAATAATACGGGAGGCCAGGCTACCGATAAGGAATTACAGCCATCTCGGGCTGCTCTAAGATGAAGGGCCGGAAATGCTCGGGGAAGAACCGTTGGGAATAGATAGTTTGATCAATGTAGGCTTGTCTATCGAAATGAATTCAGAAATCCAGCGATGCCGGAGCAACTTTCGATGAACCCCAGGTGTTGATGCACTTCATATCTAAATTATACAGATCATGGCGCTCTCGGGAAATATCAAGCGTAGGAATGAGATCTGACCATTGTCGGTTGACGCCACGAAAGATGGAAAGAGGGCCGAGTGGAAGCGGGTCCACAATCTTGAGCAGAATTTGGGTGGGAAACCTTTCGAGCTCCATTGGATCAGGAGCCTGAGAGTAAGAAGGAAAAACAAAGACAAGATGGACGCTGTTTTTCAAGTTGTGTTGCTACTTTTCACATACTCATCCACGAACCGGTATATAAAAGGCTGGTCAAGAGCATGTAGGTCCAAACCACTCTAGTGGTTCTCGAATTTGGTCAGATTGATCTGGGCGGGGACGTTCATACTAGAGAAATCCGTGCTGTGTTGCTGGAAAGGAACGCGGACCGAACACGTCAAAACTATCCCGTCGCTCAGCGCCTTGACAGGAATATCTGTGTTCATCATGTGCTTCATTGAAAGCCTTGCTTGATCAACAAGCTACATGCCACAGCACTATCTCCACGTCATCAATCTCTGCCCGTCTTCCACCAATCGATTTCCTAACCAACATCCAGAGTCCTTTCCATAGCCTGGGCTCACACCGTCATGGCCGAAGCTGCAGGCCTTGCGGGCCTCGGCGCAGCGACAACCCTTGCGGCCAAATGGATTGGACCAACATCCTTCACTGCTCGGCACGAAGAGAACCATAGGAAAAGTTCAGACAGTCTTCAGCAGCATATCACTCATTGGTACAAGGATATTCCGGATTTGGAGGTCGAATCAGATGAAGAGAGAGAGTTTCAGAGGCTTCAGAATGAGTACGTGGTACGCTCAATGTCTCCAATGATAACCGATGTTTTCCTCATCGCAGGGCACGAGAAAACGAAAATTCGTACCATGAGAGTATTCAAGATTACAGGAAGACCTCTGTGTTCAAGCTTGTTGAAAAGATCAGAATGCGACATAGGGTACGAGAATCAAAGCGGGAGGCGCTTCGGTCAGTTCATAGTACGGAGGTTCTTGTAAATGTACGTTCACGGTACATGCATCCGTACTTGACGATAGCACAAGTAAACTCATTGAGATATCTTCAGAAAGTTTCTGATAGGTCCCGGGCGGGCTCGAGAGCATCTAGCAGAGCCGCATCAGAAGCCTCTATGGAGTCCCAGTCCATGATAGCAGATAGGGATTCTCCACCCGAGGTGGATACGCAGGAGGAGAGTATATCGGAGTGGCGGGAAAAGCCTACCCCTCGCTCGGAAGAAACCAACCAGGCACCAGATGAGATCAGACGCAGTGGCGGAAGAGCGACGTCGGCGTGATGAACTTCGAGACCACTATGCTAAACTCAAAGACGTGCTGCCGCACAAAAAATATACGAAACTTTCATTACTCGATCGAGGTATATCTTTCTGCTGAATACAATCGCACTAATGGTCTAACATCCTGCTTTGTTCGGCAGCTGCAGCTCACATAATTGAGTCGGAAGCTGCAAACCGAGCCCTAGAGGACCGTATCTCTGCTCAACATCGTCATGCTGAAGAACTTCGTCATGCAAATGAACAGATGATGCAGATGTTGGACAACAGAGGTGGTCGCGATGGTATTGAAAATGTCGTGGGTAGTAGCAGCGATCAGACTCGAGTAGGAGAAAATATGGACTGTAGTTAGTCAGTATTTCAGTGTTTACTTTGAGGTTTTAATCGAGGGCTCTCGGCCTTGGACGGCCCTTGAGCAAGTTTCTCGAGTGAGTTTATCCTTACGTGCGGATGTACAACCTTGTCTAATAACAGTAGATGTCCCACCAGTGGCAGCAGCCTACCAAGTATGCTGAAGAAATTGTAGACATACTTACTATAGACTCTAGCCGACGCTCTATTCAGAAATCGCTGGCTTCTTGTGGTTTGTATTGATCTGTCGTCTGGAGGACATTCGAGTGTTCGTCCGACATATAGTCTCCACCATCGTTTGCTCGAAGATATTAGCAGTACGACTGGAGAAGTTGATAGACTGATGATATTCATCGACATCTGGCCATAGCTAGGACTGGGAAGTCACTTGTCATTAATCATTTCTTCTCCTGGGCGCCCAGCGCCCAGCATTGACGTGAACGTCGTGCCTTCGTGCTGGAATCTTGAAGTTTTTTTCTAGTCACCCAGGCACCTGTGGATTTCCCAGCGCAACTGGGTCTAACCCTTCGCTTGATAATTAATCCAGTGTTCAAACGTTCAAAGCCGTTCTTGTTCTTATCACTTTCACTCACGTTCATGCTCATACCAAAATAAATTCACGCTTTGGCATACTTTTGCATGTACTGAAACAGTGGAACGGCAACGCAACAGGCTCATACTCTCCGAGCATCTAGTGCCAAAAAGAGGAGGACATTCACAGTAGCAGAAACAGCTCTACCTGCAAAGTAGAGGTAGAGGTAGAGGTCAAGGTAGAGGTGTCCCAAATCTACTTTTTCAGCTGTTCAAGGAAGTAGAGCTGAGCAAAATGTGGAGCTCTACCTGAGCTCTACTTATGACTTAGGGATTCCGGACCCCGGCGGCCGATGATCACTTGATCTCGGTGCCGCCGTTGATGCGCGTTGCCTCAGATACTGAGATAGGCGCATCAACGGCGGTAGTCCTCCACAGTGGGCCAATGCTGCCTTACACTGCTCTGACATTGGTGATACCTTTTCTATTAACTGGGTAAGAAAAAATCAGGGGTACTGGGCTGCAGAGGCTCTAAGGTGTGCTATTCCCTTTGATTCAACTGTCTGATGAACTAACTGGTATTTGACTGGTATAAGCAGTATTTGTCGATGTTATCATGTACTAGTGGAATGTGGTCACATATCCCATTGTCTATCCGATGTATGTAGGAGGCACAGAGATTGTATATGTTGAGCCATGAAACCCTTCTGCAAGCGTAAGGGCAGTTAGCTGCTAGGGACGCGTCGCTGATACGACGCGTCGGCAGACGCCTCCGGTGAACACCGGAAGAGCCGCACGTGCTCACAAAAAAGTATAGCTCTACTTTTGCGATTACATCTACCTTTAGGCCAAAAGTAGAGCTCCGCTTTTAAAACAAGCTCTACTTCTAGGTCTACCTCTACCTCTACTTCGCTCTGTTTTGGCTAGTGTGAAAGCTCTGAAAAAGAGTTCAAAAATTAGCGCCCAGCCTTTGAGCGCTTGGGCTTGGACTTTTTTCCTCCCTCGACGCGTCACATACACGATGCTTACTACTTAGCACGCTAATCTCTCGACTACGTGTCCAATCAATCATTGTTGGTCTAAAGGTGTGTTAGAGCAGCAGTGGTTCTGTGGTCAAAGCAGCTCAGCTAATAGTCGTCTGTCCTTGCCTTATCGATATCACGAAGTTACGAACCGGGAATCTTACGAGTGACAAGGACAAGTTGGGCTTCTTCTACTCGACCAATTTGTACTCATGCTCCAAACAGTCCCCGATCGAGTAGCAATGGTCTTGAAGCTTACGCCAACCTGGACATTCGTGCCACTCCTATAATCCCCTCCGCATAAAATGCTGCATCTGCTACCCAAAACCACAGGCCTCCATTCACAAAGCATTCTTGTCCTTTGGCTCAGATGATTTTTCATCTACTCGCCCCTCATCCCATCTCGAGCCACAGTATGCTTTCTTCTTTCGAGCTAGAATCGTAATAACGGTGGCAATTTTGCCTCACTGCCCGAGTACTATTCACTATACATCTGTTCTATGGTGGAATATTTGGCACGTTGGCCTTGGTTGGGCTCGGAGCGTTTGAGGGTGTTTACAATGGCATTTCGAAATCGATCCAAGGAGGAGAGTGGTGATGTGTATGATTCTTTGGATGATATCAAGAGGAGTGGTATGATGGTTGTGGTATCTTGGTTTAATGCAAAGTGATGTGTTGATTTGCATGGAGCACATAGTGTCGGACAGTTTCTGGTACCAAACATGATAGTTTTTGCCATTATACCGCTTTCTGTTTTTACAATTGTTTACTTACCAAGTGGGTTTACATAACTTGTCCATATGTTTCGTAGCATACACAGTGGGATAGATAGAGTCTGCAGCTACATTTACTCTGCCCACCTCATCAATGTCTTACCAGGAAGTTGATGATCACAAGCCCAATGGTATATACGTTTGGCTGTGCAGTCCTGACAATTCTTACCTCGCCTTTGTTAAGGGTTCGACGTCTCGACCGTCATACAATGCCCTGTCCTCCAAACTCCGGGAGCCTTCTCTACTGCTCAATATAAGTTTGCCTGCTCCATTGAGGTGTATGCGACGATGGAGACTGGGCCTTGGTCAGGTTTTTGACAGAACGTGGTGATATGATCGCACTAGGAGAGATGTGTAATGTTCTACGGTTGTTTACTCGAAGATCTTAGCAGTCCGACTGGAGTTCATACTAGATCTTGACTAGATCTCAGCGGCGAAGATGATCCACGGGATTTATTCAAAATTTCTCTTTTGGTGGACGTTGTCATGAACCTTCGCTCTGAATATCAAACTTTGAAGCCTTTTTTCAAACCGTCACTTGCGGATTTTTCAGCCAGACAATTTCTCAATAGTTTTCGTTGCTGGTGTTCCTAGACAGAGGCGGAATATTGGCGCCCAACTTTTCAGCGCTTGAGAGGCTACTCTTTTCTTTCTTGTTCTATCACTACGTGCCAAATTTTTCTCGCATACCTCCGTTGGATACTGGTTAAAATCTCACAGAGCGACAGGGAAAGTGCGTTAATTTTCTTTTACTCAATTATTTGTACTTATGCTTCAAACAGTTCTGGAGTACCAATAATTTTGACGCTTGCAAAGTGAACATTCGGACTATAATCGATATAATTTCCTCCTCATAAAATACTCCATTGGATACCCAATCTCGACGTCCACGTCAATGCGTATCAACATCAGATCCTGGTTCAACTGGCTGTCGTTGTTTAACGTTTAAACCTCTTCCCTTCTCGAGCGTCTGGGCTTGAGCTCGACGAGCTGAAAAAAGTTCTGTCTTCATTGTCCCTACTCGAACCGCTGTGCCTCCAAATCATCTTCCAGCTTTGTCCAGATGATTTATCATCTACTCCTCCCTCATCCCAGCCCGAGACTCAGGATGCCACGGCCTCTTTCCCTCTTTCGAGCCAGAAGAATCGTAAAAACGGTGGCAGTTTTGCTTCACTGCCCGAGCACTATTCACTATACATCTGTCCTATGGTGGAATCCTTGGCACGTTGGCCTTCGGCGGGCTCGGGGCGGGCTCGAGACAGGATCCTCAGTCTGTTCAGCAAACCCGCTTCTCTCCAAATCTAAATCCATACTTCCCCGTTCGGAATAACCTCTCAGATCTGTCAGATCTCAGACTCTACCATCCTCCCGATTCCAAGCTGGACCCGCTTGCTACCCGCCATCCACCGCTTGTTCGCTGTAATCGCATAGGTCCACACTGTCGTCGCCAATATCACCTCGTAGCCTCGCAGCTACCTGAACGTCCATGGAATCCTTCGTGATCTCATCGTTGGACGCTCAAGCGCTCACTCGTCGTTTTTGGATCTGATTCCACTGTTACGATATATGGCGATACAACTCGACTGAGAATAGCGCGGTTCTCATGTACAAGCTCTTCGCGCCGTAACGCCTCGTCGGGCCTGTCCTAGATCCTGTTTGGGTTCATCGACATCCCTGGTAATGCCAGCTCGTTATTCTACTGCGTCAATTCTTCTGAATTTGTGAAGCTACGTTAGTCATGTAGACCTCTTCAAATTGATGTTACGGCGCTGCGATAGACTGGGACGGCTTGCCTTCCGGATTCAATGAAGGATAGCTGCTCTCCCTTTCAACGCGCCTGTTTGTTCGATAACACGCTGGAGAACTGGGATGTTGGGGTTTTGTATACGATTATCGTGGTATTATCGGGTTTGAAAGAGCAGCGGGTTAGATACACGGAATGATTTTCTGGCAAGGTGCGTTTCCATGTACCGCGTCTGTGTGTTTATAATGACTGACTTTTCTTTCTTAGGATATGTTGGCCAGCCGTGGCACGGAATTCTTGACACAACACTCTTACCTCGCCTCACTCTATATTCCATATGTGTCATCGACTCGAGAATTACGCCGCCATAATCTCCGGTTCATACAACCATGTCCATACTCTCGCCGTTCTCTCGCCGAGCAACCCGTAGGAAAAAGTGTCGATGCGTCAAGGCCACCGTACTTCTTCGATCACACCGTCGACGTTTCAACTCCAATTTTGCTCCCATCCCGAACGCTGTTGCTCAGCTTTCTATCGAGGATACTTCTTGGTACATCACCACCACCACTCGTCATCCCATCGCCGGCCAGCTACATAACAGCTTCTTCTGAACCGACTAACGAAGGTTCTCTGTGGATTGGAAATGGTTACGAGATGTCGGGCCTTCTGTGCTCACTGATTCTGATGCGCACGATTATATAGCGAGCTGAGAGAAGTACACGCTGGAGGCAAGACTTGCGAATGTTTTTGTGTAGTTTATCTAGTGCCCAATAGCAAAGAATCGACTACGACTACGAGATCCGAAATGCAGGATACGGTACTAGGTAAAACAGAGTCGAGTCCTAGGATTACGTTCAAGGTACTTTTGTGGCAGTTTGTGAGATACGTTTCCTGTTAATACGAGCTCTCAATAATGTTCATATCTGCGTAACCAAAACGGCGAAAAAATGTCTTGAAGAGTCAAGACCTAGTGAATTTCTCCAAAACTTGTCCGAACTTGAGCAGACTTGTAACTTGAGCTCCATTCTAAGGGGCGCCCTCGCTCGGCACCATTTCAAAGATCCCTGCGCAAAACAGCCTCAAAACTCTCCCAAGCTTGGCGGGAATCAATAGGAACAACAAATCCGAGTAAAAGGCTGTGGAATTGCGGATGATGTGGAACAGTTGGACCAGGTTGGAACCTGCGTTTTACTAAGGTCGCTTGTTCAAGTGCCCCCAACTTCTGGAAAGTCGAATCTCTCTGCTGGTCAGAGTAGACACTAAAATCTTTATTCAACACTGTTCTTTCGAGTTTACATCTCATTCGCCACACAACTTTATCGTTACTGCTTCCTCTCTCGTATACGCCATCATCACAGATCCCTCCCTCACAAGTTCACTTCTCCCTCTCGCACAACATCACTCCTTCCTAGTGTCATCCTCTCGGACACTTCTTCCCCTCGGACCCTTTTACTCCCTCTCGTTCTACTCCTCTCTCACACTTCTACTCCTCTCGCACACATCTACTCCCTCTCACACAGCACTGGAATGCTCTTCACTATTCCCTACGCTTCCGTCCTTCTTGTCGCCTCTGTCAGCTGTATCTGGGCAACGCCTATTGCCGTGAGTAATAACCTAGTTTGATTTCAATGTGCTCCAAGGGCCTAATTTCGATATAGGTTAATCGGGATATTGGCTCGTTGGAGGCTCGCGGTCTGGGTCTCAATAGCCTGAGTGCTCGGGGTGACGTCCACGCAATACATAGACGAGCCGGTAGGGGTACGCCTCACCAGCCTAAGGGTGTCACAGGCTTTACCTTTCTCACTTGGGTACGTCCGACAGAACAGAACAAGCGAGTTGAGGAGAGAAAGAGAGTAGTATCACAGGTGAAGGAGTTTCTAAAGGATGCTTTGCCCCATGTTCGGGATGCTTTCCCCCGTGCTGAAATTCCCATCAACATCGATATTCCCACTGGAGAAATCGAGACCTCTTGGATGGCCTTATCTAAACAAGATACCGCCGTTCGTCCAGCGATCGTCGAGTTTGCGTTCATGTTGGGCAACAATCCCCATGTGCGGTATAGAGGTGTCCTGTCAAACCCAGTGGGAGTAACAGTTCAAGAGGGAGAGGGAGACTCTAGGACGCCAGAGAACCGCGGTATGTTGTACATGGATCGACCCCGGACCGCTCCAGGAGAGCGCCTGACCTACGAGTGGCACCGGATTTATCCTGCGGCACCAAATTCACTCATGCCTGGGGGTAAACTTGCGGCGTTGAATCCTGGGTACGATCCACTGCATACAGGGAATTGGATCACCGATTTTACCTTTACCAAGAAGGTAATTCCTGATAAGCCAACAAAAGATGAGGATATAGCACGGCTGGCGCAGGCGCTTCTGGCGTACGCGTTGCCCGACCTTGAAGTCTTCGCCTCACATATGATCCACCGTCAGAAATGGATAGCGCCCATTTACTAGCTATAAAGGACATCGAATTCACATTCCGGTTGCAAGAAGCGGGGAAGGGAGTGAAATATCAGGGCATCCTGAAAAACCCATGGGAAAGCTTGGAGGTGCTGGAAAAGGCGCTGTCGGAAGGTACTGCACTCGAGACTGCGCTACAGGGTTCGAAACTGTACAGGGAAAAACAACGGGTATATCCGAAACCATCGAACAACATAGGAAAGAAGCGCGTAGCGGGCGCTAATTCTCATTCCAACGTCAAGTCACCAGTTGTCGTAGAAGGACAGCATAAAGGAGGAATACGTGAAGCTGGCGCTGACGCTGAATCACAGCGCGACGTCAAGCCTAAGCGTCCAGCTGGATCCCATCCCGATGTCAATTCACCGAAACGCATAGCTCTGGATCCCCGGTCTGCAGTTTGAATTGTCAAGCCACCAAAGTAGGATGTATAATAGCTGCTATTGCTACGGCGTGTGTCGTTTGAATATTTGGGAATGCAGATATTTTCTAGTGATTATTTTCTGATCCTTGATAGATTAGTGAGCGGACTGGCAGCCAACATCAAGATATCGAAGACCTGCCAATTTAAATCCCTGGCTGGGTTCCAAAACGCTTTTGCCGCCGATTCAACAGCGATCGTCGAGTTTGCGTTCATGTTGGGCAACAACCCCCCATGTGCGATATAGAGGTGCCCTGTCAAACCCCAGTAGGAGTATCAGTTCGAGAGCCGGAGGGAAACTTCAGGACTTTGGAGAACCGCGGTATATTGTACAAGGAATAATCCGTGAGTGCACCGGGACAGCGCCTGACCTACGAATGGCACCGAATTTATCCTGCATTACCATACTCGCTGATGCCTGGGGTAGTCTTGCAGAGTTGAATCCTCGGTATAATCTTATATATACTGGGCGCTATCTGGATGGTTCCTTCCTTCTTGGCCATTGGATCACAGACTTTATCTTTACTGAGAAGGTAATGTTAGGTTTCTGGGACCGAGCTAAGTAAGCAAAGGAAATAGCACGCCTGACGCAGATGCTTCTGGCGCACGCGTTGCCCCACGTCGAGGTCTTCGACGTCACGGGCGCTCCATATGAGCCGCCGGCGGATGTCTATGCAGTGGTGATTCGCCCTACGCATAGGACAGCAGAGACAACGGACGTTGAATTCACATTCCGGTTGAAAGAAGCAACGAAGGCAGGTCCTGGCAGGACGCACTTCCGAGGTGGAATATACCGATGTGGAATATACAGGCAAACTGGAAAATCCACCGTTTAAAAGCCCACTGCTGGATGAAATTGTACCGAACGGTGTACTGTACAGGGGAGAACAACTGGTGTTTTCAATCCACCTATCGAGGAAGGAATGAGGAGCAAAGCTGGATCACCTCATTCCAACGTCGGCGGCAAGCGACAGAGAACTGGATCCCCTGGGCCTCATCCCGAGATCAGTGTCAAACGACCGAGAGCTGGATCCCCAACCCGTCCTCCTCATCCCGGTGTCGACGGCCAGGGGGTAAATCATCTGGAGCCAAGGCCAAGCCCGAGCCATGAGAGTGATGTTATGTACAGGATATATGGTAGTTGCTACTTGTGTTCCTGTGTTGAAGTAAAAGATATCAGTCGTTTGAAGATTTTTTTTAGTGAGCGGACCAGCGGCGGACCGAGATACGTTGTTTACCAGCTCTCATGAACTACATAATGCAAACAACGACAGTCATCGTTTTTCATTCTTCAGCTAACCTTCTGCATATCTCGTTGATATCCAAAACGCCTTGTCGCCCGAGTGATGTGGTATCCTTTCCGAATCGGAATTCTGCGAAACGGGTGCTTTTGAGCATTCTTGTTTGCCCTCAAATCTCAACAAACTTTATGCAGACTAGTCTGGGTTTAAAGCGCAGAACTGGGAATCGGATGTTCAGATTTTGTATGCGATTATTGTGGTTTTACCGGGTTTGATGGAGCCGAGGATTAGATATACAAAAGCGAGGTGTGTTCCGATGCACTTTGTCTGTGACTCACTTTTCCTTTCTTAGGATATGTTAGTTAGTCTTGACACGGAACTCTTCACCCGACTCTTACTTCGCTTTACTATCTGTGTCATCTAATCGAGGATTGAATATTGAATATTTGAATATTGAGGATTAATTTACATTATAATCTCCGGTTCATGTGACCATGTCCATACTCTCGCCAAACGCCTCGCAGGAAACATTGTAGATGTGTCAAGGTATCCTTGCTCTGCGCAAACCTATCATGCTCACGACTCTGGTAGTATGTCATTCAGGCAACACCTCAAAATCTGCATCCTTGGCTTGTAGGAAATGTCGTGGACGGGTCGAGCTTTGCCATGGCCTCCGTACTTCTTCCTCTGCCGCAACATGTCATTCTCAAGGGCATGCTTCAATGCCGTCGACTTCAACTTTTGATTCCTTCCTGCCCATCCCAGACGCTGTTGCTCAGCTTTCTATCGGCGATACTGGTACACTGCCACTACCGCTCCACTACCACGACCCCGGTCTCAGCATACATAACCGCGTCGTCCAAACCTGTTTCGGTCCGAATGCTTCCCTAGTACACTCCCTACGGAGTAGGCTTGGTCTTCGTTGGACGCCATATGGTGCTGTACGGGTTGCCACCAAAGGTTTTCTACAAATTGAAAAGATTGGTTACCGGATGGCACATGGGCTCCCTGATACGCACTTTTAATGGGAAGCTCGGAGAAGCGCGCGCAGGGACTTAGGGAGGCGAGGCTTGTGAGTTTTTTGTGTGGCAAAGGCGGGGGTTGGGGATGACCTGGGATGACGTTCAAAACCGGACGCTCTCGCCGAGCTTTTTACTCTTTATCAACAATATCTCTGTATACTACTGCCACCATTACCACATCACAGGTACCGTAGCTTCCGTACTCTTTTTGGTTTGACCGATTCCCAACACTCACCACCGCGTGGTCTTGGATGGTCTTGGTCCCCCTATTGAACGCCATGCACGTATATGGTATTGACGAGTCGCCAACAAAAGTTTGCTATGGATTGGAAATAATGGTCACTGGATATCGGTTTCATGATGCGCATAAAGTACAGTATGAGTATGGCGAGCAGGGAGAAATAAGTACTATACTGCCAGGATGGAGTAGGATGGAGTAGGACAGAGTGCTGAGGGCCAGCTGAGGCAGTGTTAATCGGCGCCATTTCAAAGATCTTTGCGCAGAAAAAGCAAAAACAGGCTAAAACAGGCTACAACCTGCTACAACCCTACCCAAGCTTGGCGAGAATCAATAGGAATAAATCCGAGTAGATATCCCTGCAATCGGAATGTTTTGGAAGCCACGATCATAAAGATCGCTTGACTTGTTCAAGTGCCCCCCACTTCTGGCAAGTCATATCACTCTGCTGGTCAGAGTCAGCACTAAACCCTCCTTTCGATTCTTTCGACCTCTCATTCTCACTTTCACTCTCACAACTTCCTCTCACACAACTTCATCATCACAGCTCCCCCTTGCGCAACTTCATCGTCATAAATCCCTCTTGCACAAGTTCACCATCACTTCTCCCTCTCGCACACCACCACACCTTCCGTCATCATCACTGCTTCCTCTTGGATACTTCTTCTCCCTCTCGGACACTTCTACTCTTTCTCAGACACTTCTACTCCCTCTCAGACACTTCTACACCCTCTCAGATATTTCTACACCCTCTCGGACGGCACTACAATGCTCTTCAATATTCCCTACACTTCCGCTCTTCTCGCTGCCTCTCTCAGTTGCATATGGGCAACGCCTATCGCCGTGAGTAACAGACTGGTTTGATTCGGACACGCACTAATAGCCTAACTTTGATAGGTCAATCGCGATACCCTACAAAGGCGTTCGGAGTCTGAATTGAGCTCCAGAGCGACAGAAAATGGTTCATTGGAGGCTCGCGGTCTGGGTTTCGATAGCCTGAGCACTGTTCACGCAATACATGGACGAGCACCCCACCCTAAGGTTGTCACAGACTTTGACTTTGTCAGAAGGGTATATCCAATAACAGTCGATGGCGCACGCGGCGTAGCATCCACGGTGATGCGTTTTCTAGCGCACGCTTTGCCTGGGGTTGGAATCCCCAATCATGAAAGTCTGAGCCATTTGTATCACTTCGGACCAGATACTCTTGCACCGTCAAAGCAGTACTTTATCGTTGAATTCAAGTTCAAGTTGGACAACGTAGAGTATCAGGGCGTCGTGATGAACCCAACGCGAAAAATAGAGGCGGATGGTAGTTTGACAGAGACACGCGGTATAATGTACAGAGAACGATCCCGGTTTTATCCTGCGCCGCCGAAATCGCTGATACCTGGGTTTACTGCTGCACAGTTGAACCCTGCGTATAAGCCTGTGTATACTGGGCATTGGATCACAGATTTTGCCTTTTTTGATAAGGTTATTCTAGATAAATCGACGGCAAAGAAGGATGCAGACAAAATAGCACTTCTGGCGCAGGCGTATCTCGCATACGTGTTGCCCCACGTTGAAACCTTCGGCATCACGGGCAGTCTATATAACTACCCATCCAATCAACCGTTGGAAGAAGACCCCGCTCACTTACTAGAGAAGAAGAACGTCCAATTCGCATTCCGGCTGCAAGAAGTAGAAGTAACGGAGAAAAAGGGAAACGAGGGAGGCCAGACCTTTGACATCGTCACTGTGGAATATAGATGCACCCTGAAAGATCCATTAGGAACCCCTATCCGGGAAGGTACGATACCGTATAACCCAATAATAACAGTAACGGGTGGATTTTCCAGGAGAGTACTACCTCGCGAAGCCTCATCGACCTCATCTGCTGGTCCCGCTCACGTTGATGTCAAGCAAGTCAAGACGTCGATGTAAAGCTAGCGAAAGCGATGTTGGGATGTATGGTAGTTGTTATCATATATGTTCATGTAGTGAAGAATGCAATATCCAGCAATGCAGATATTTTTCAAATATTTTTTTGTCCTTGTGACGGCGGGCCGGGATAAGCTGTTTATCTCCCAACTTTCATGCACATATCTACGCAGCTCATCGACATCACCCATTCGCCGCATTCATATGTCTGCACTGATTGCAACCCGGTTCTCGAGAGATGATGCATCTCAAATTCAGGCGTACGAAGCGAGACTGTGGAACAGAGAATACAACTTGGCTGGAAGCATTTCTCATGATCGCCATGTACTTGGCCTGAGCAAAAGTGCCCGTAATTTGCTTGTATGTACAAATATAATTTGCCATGCTCAAGGAGACTCATCATGGATCATATGGCTCCTAGCTTGGATCTCCTATCAAAAAAAATATACTATGGAAATTCAAAGAAATAGGGCAAAATGTATCATAAAGTGGCTATTTAAAGGGCTAGACAATCATGATGTTGCACTTTTCACACATATATCTTCTTCTCTACATGTCATCTTTTCCAATCAGTCTGGCATATCTTGATGAAGCATCTCCATGACCAAAAAGACAATTGTTCCCCTTATAACTGTAACGGATACACATTATCTATCAATACTGTCCTCAACGCCCATCCACTATAGACACTTTACATGTATTAGATAATAACGATTAACTTGAATAGCAACTACTTTTGTCTCTAGTCCCGGTTTCACCTTATCTCTTGAGTCTCTATCTCTCGCAGGCTGCTGGTGCCACAGTCTCTGTACTGGATAAAGGTACTCCCTTTCGGTGGGTCACCCGACGCTCAGCCAGCGACACAGCTCCTTCTCGAGGGGTTACTCAACCCGCAGCCGGGGTTACAGGCCTTCTATTATCTATTCAGGCCTTATGGCCACAATCCTCTTGACCTCTCTCCATTCGGCCTACAGGATTCACTACTGTTGCACGACCGCTTCACAATAACAAGCTATACAGCTCCATTTTCAATATTTTGGGGGACATTGATTATTACAAGATTTATGAACTTGTGAGGAACATCATCAATGCTAAGATAGTGATACATGCTACTAATACCCATACATATTGATTTGTGATCTTATTGCACTGCCTTGGACCTGCATTACATGATTTGTTAAAAAAATTACGGACACTTTTGCTCACACCAAGTACAGGCTCGTGTAATGGAGCTTGTCCTGTTTCAAGCTCAAATTTGGGTTAATGTCCATCGACATCCCTCGCCATGTAGACTGCCTCAAATCTACGCCATGTACTGTACTCGGAGTCACTCACTGCGGAGCGGGTGCTTCTGAGCATTCTTGTTTGCCCTCAAGGCCTGAGATCTCAACAAATTCCATCCAGACTAGTTTGAGTCCAAAGCGCATGCTTTTTTTCGATATGTTATGTAAGATATCCTATGGTAAATGTACTTCTTGCTCTGCGCAAACCCGTACTGCTCGTAACCATGATCTGACGCCACCAACTTCACCATATTCCCGGCATGACAAACACTTTTGCTCATTTTTCATTGACGATATCCCTGGTACACTACCGTCACTAGGTCGCTTCCGTTGGACGTCATACTGGTGCTGTACGAGTCACCAACAAAGGTGAGTCGCTGCAGATTGGAAAGCATGGTCACCACCGGATGTCGGAGCCTGATGCGCACGAGTATATGCCAAGCTGGAAGAAGTACGCAGGGAGGTGAGGCTTGTGGATGTTTTTGTGTAATTTTTCTAGTGCACAAAAGCAAAGAAACGACTATGAGATCCAAAATGCAGGGTACTTGCAGGATACGATAGAACAGAGTCGGCAGGGTAAGTACTCAGCCGTAGTCTGTGAAATATGTTTACTGTCAGGGTAATATGAGCTAACAATAATGATTATATTTTCCTGACCAAAAAGGCCAAAAAATGTCGAACTGGACCCTCAGGCCTCCATTCTCGGGGCGGCAGGCGGTGGCCGCCTATCCACTCAGCTCCACTCGGCCGCCTTGCTAACAATGCTTGGGATCATTTCAAAGATCTCTTTGCAAAAAAAGCTAAAACCAGTCTAAAACACTTGTGGATGATGTCCCTGCAATTGGAACGTTTTGGAACCACCTTATAAAGATCGCTTGACTTGGTCGAGTGTTTCCCCACTTCTGGAAAGTCGAATCACTCTGCTGGTCAGAGTAGGCACTGAAATCTCGCTCCCTTCAACTCTCCCTCTCACACAACTTCATCATCGCTGCTTTTTCTCGCAGACTCCATCATTACTGCTTCCTCTCGCAAAACGTCATCCCCGCCGCTTCCTCTCACACACTTCTACTCCCTCTCGCACAGTTCCAGTCCCTCTTGCACGCTTCTGCTCCCTCTCGCACACTACTGGAATGCTTATCACTATTCCCTACGCTTCCGTCCTTCTCGTCGCCTCTTTCAGTTGCGTTTGGGCAACGCCTATCGCCGTGAGTAAATGGTTTGATTCCAAAGTGCACCAGGATTAATTTCAACATAGTTTAATCGCGATAAGGTACAAGGGCCTTACTTGCAGTCGAGAACAACGGAAATCGGCTCATTGGACTCTCGCGGTCTAGCGTTCAATGGCCTGAGTGCTCGGGGTGGCGTCCACACAATCCATGGACGAACCAACGTCGCTGAGCGTGCCAAGGCTGTCACAAGCTTGGTCTTTTTCAGCAAGGAACGTCCAACAGATAAGGAAGAGCCACTAAACGACAAAGACCAATTCAAAGTAGTGCGCCAAGCAGAACTCCTTCTAAAGAAAGCTTTTCCTGATATCGGAGAAATCCCCCACCATTTAGTCTCGATGGATCGTGGTACTACGCTTGCCCATGATGCGGGTATCTATCTCGAGGCGAAGGAGTACTCCATTGTGAGTTTCTGGGTCGTGTTGGACAAAACCACGAAGTATCAAGGCGTCCTGGTAAACCCCCTGAAAAGACCACAGAAGACCGGTGTCATCTCACATGGTATTGTGTACGATTCGAAAGGATCCCGTATTTATCCTGCATCATCAAACTCACTGATGCCTGGGGGTAAACTTGTGCAGTTGAATCCCGACTATAAGCCTGTGTATACTGGGCAATGGATCACAGATTTTACCTTTACTCAGAAGGTAATTCTAGATAAGTCGACAAAAGATCAGGATATAGGGAAGGATATAGCACGCCTATCACAGGCGTTTATGGCGCACGCGTTACCTCACGTTGAAGTCTTTGGCCTCACGGGTAGTCTATATGACCGCGCGCACGCGTCGGAAACAGATGCCGCTGACTTGCTAAAGATAAACAACGTCGAGTTCACATTCCGGTTGCAAGAAGGAAGGGAGAAAGTGGAATATAAAGGCGCCCTGAAATATCCACAGGGCAAGGTGACGGAAGGTACTGCGCCAGAGGGTAAATTGCACAGGAATGGACTACAAATATATCCGATACCGTCTATCGAAGGAGGAGTGCTAGCTGGATCCGCTTCCGATGTCAAGTCAGGTATTGTGGAAGGAAAGCATGGAGGAAGCCTGCACTAAGCTGGCGCCGAATCCCATCTCGACGTAAAGCCACCTACTACTACTAGTAAGCGTCCAGGATCCCATACCGACCATACCGACCATACCAACGCCAAGCCACCGAAGCGTATAGCTGGTCCAAAGTAACCCTAAAGTCGAGGATGTATATAACTCTACGGTGTATTGCAGTGCGAGATGTCCATGTCAGTACTTAGTCGTTTGAAGCAGATATTTTCCAGCAACTATTTTCTATATATATTTTCTGCCAATGATAGATTAGATTATGTGAGCGGACCGACGGCGGACCGGGATAAACTCTTTGTTTTTCAACCAGCATCGAGGTATCGAAGACCTGTCAATTGACCTCGCTGGTGAAATTTTCGGACATCTCTCATCTCGGCCGACCTTTTCCATGTCTCGCTGGTATCCAAAAACCACTTTTCCGCCTAGCGATGCGGCAACTATACCGAGAAATCCGATACGAGACCTTTCGCATTTCTTCAGCAATCTGCCTTTATGGAATTGGAATTGGAATTATATGGGATTGGAGAATATGGCTGAAGTACCATGTTCTGAGGAAACTGGCAGGGACCTAGGCCAAGCTCTTACCGAAGGCCCGTATACCTTGTTGCCTTCCAGCATCCTCTTCTCTTCCTGAAAAACATCCAGCATTCAAGGATTTACACCAACTTTTACTCTCATTCGTGAACTTCCATCAGCTTGCTTTTGGGCTTTTTGGTGAACTGGCTCCTACTATCCGCTCACTTTCGTTCAAGCAGTGGTTCTTCATCTCCACCTCAGCTCCTTCGAGCATGTTTGATCCGAGCGCTCAGTCACTTCAAGCGCAGCTCCCATTACATGCAGGAGATTATTTACTTCCAGCTGCTCTCCCAGACTTCATATTTCCATTCACACTTACCACACCAATGTCGTCGGTCCGCGAAGACAACGATGTGTCATCATTTTAGACTTGCACGTTCCACGCAGGATAATTCAACTGGGCTGAGTAGTATTAGCACAGTTTTCGGGTCTGCCATGACGATGGGATATATTGAGATTATGTGTGCAGTTGTTGCGGTTTTACTGATTTGGACAGGCCGATGATTAGATATACGTGTAGAACTTATAAGTACGCGCCTCAGAAGTGTACGTGTACAAACGTCTCGTATTGAAGTAGATATGTACCTGTAGAACTTATAAGTACGCGCTACAAGTACCAGCGTAAGTAAGTGAATACAGAAATATAAATAAAGTAACTCACCCTCAGAAGTGTACGTGTACAAACGTCTGAGGGCTAAGGATAACTAATCCTGTATATAAGTAAGATACTCGAAACTGCCAAGTAGGAACAAGGCACTCGGATGAACGAATAGGCTGGATAAATAAAATAAGACATGGAGAAACATCGGAACCCCCTGGGGGGTAAACCTTCCTATATTGAAATACATCCCTTCTGACCTGAGATCAAAGGGCGGGGGGCGGAACTCCCAGTAACGAAGCTCCCCTCTCGACACTCCCCTAGTTTCGCCCATCGCCATCACTCATCCCCAACAGACCAACTATGCGACGATGAAGCGTAGTCCCCAAAGGCTTCGTAAGAATGTCGGCCAGATTGTCCTCAGAAGGGACATAGTCGATCTTGATTTCTCCAGCCTCAACCAAGTCTCGAAGGAAATGGAAACGAATATCGATATGCTTGACTCGCTGATGAAACTTCGGATTCTCTGAGATCGCGATAGCGCCTTTATTATCGGCAAAGAGCTGAGAGGGAAGGGGGAAGGATAACCAATCTTGGACATGAAGTTGTGTACCCACTTCGCTTGTTGAGCGCCCTTCCCATAAGCAATATACTCCGATTCGGTGGTAGAAAGCGCAACGACATCCTGTCGTTTCGACATCCAGAAGACTGGACCTCCAGCGAGCATAGTCAGAACCCCCGTAACCGACCGCCGGGTATCCGTGCATGCAGCGTGATTCGCGTCGCAGTATGTCTTGGGAGTAAGACCCGTATCCGACTTCCTGAATACAATACCACGCTCCTTGGACCCAATGATATATCGACAGAGATGAATGAGACCATTCCAATGAGCTTGTCCAGGATCCTGAGAGAATTGAGCTAAATCATTCGTTTCGAACGCGAAATCTGGACGGTAAGCTCCTTGGCCAAACTGTATTCCACCTAGTAGCTCTCCATATGGCTTGTCCTTCATGAAGTGACGTTCAGCATCGGTCTTGGGAGACTGGTCTTTGGTGAGTTTAAGACCAGGTGGATAAGGCGTCGATTTCGGTTTCAAGTCCTGTAGTCCGAACCTCGTGAAGAGCTGGTCCCAATACGCGGGCATCGAGAGTGTAGCCGTTCCCGATTCTCTGTCATGGACCAATCGCATACCTAGCGCAAACTGGACTGTATCTGTCTCCTTAATCCTATATCTGCTCCCAATCTCCTCCTTTGCTCGATCCATTTCCTCCTTCGATGAAGAACCTCCAAGAGTATCATCAGTATACGTGCCCGTCATTGTCTCCCCGATGCCTGACTTCCTGGTCCTAACGCATTGGTCGGCTTGGGATCGGTGGTAACCTAGGTCTTTGTACGTTGCATCAAGAAGCTTCCACCAGTTCCTTCCTGCTTGCATAGACCCGTACAAGGATTTCTTCATCCTCATTACCTTCCCCGTTCCTCTTCCTTCAAAGCCTTCGGGTGGTCGAATATACATCTCTTCTTCCATATCGGCATTGAGGTATGCTGAGGCGAAGTCTATCTGCCAAATAAAATAACCCAGAGTGATCCAGACAGCAATAAGAATACGAAGGGACTCAAAGCGCAAAACGGCAGCAAAGACTTCAAAGTAGTCTTTCCCCTCTACCTGGGTACCACCATTTACTACCAAACGTGCCTTCTCGTCGACGATCTCCCCCGACCCATTGAGCTTATGAGCGAATACCCAGAGCGGATTGAGAATTGTCGCTCCCGGTGGCGGGTCTTGAAGTGGTCCAAAGACTTCAAACTCCTTCATTCTCTCAATCTCCTTCTGTATTGCTGGGGTCCAGCGAGTCGGATTATCCATGGCCTTCGCATATGACTTCGGAACAGGTGGGAGCCCGATTGCTGAGAGAGCAGTGTTGAACTTATCATCGACCTCGGTAGGTAGATGTTCGGAAAGGGCTATGAAGTTTGCCCTCGGTCTTCGAGTGTCTGTTGCCCATTCGTGTCTGGCCTTGCTGCCTTCTTTCTCCCTAGTCTCGGACTCTGAACTAGCTTTCGCGATTGCTGAAGGTGTTCGATTTCGAGAGGAGCGGCGAAGTTGTAAGTTTTGATCGGGTACCTTTGAGGTTTCGGAGATCACGGGCTCGGGAATCACGGAGCTGTCTCCGACATCAGTTGCCCTGACGTTGTCAAGATGTTGAGTTTCTTCTTCAACCTCTCCGTCGCTCTCGTCTCCCCTCTCCCCTGCAACTGAGGGCAGAGCAGCTCGAAACCTCTCGTCAAAGGACACATCCCTACTCGCCACGACACGGCCTGACGACAGATAGAGCAAATACACACCTCTCTCGCCATATCCTATCATACGGCCCGCAAACCCACACGGATCCAGCTTTCCAGGAGATCCATCGACTATCGTGCCCCAAGCGTAAGCTCCCCAAGGACGTAGGTGCGCAACGTCCATCTTCTTCTTGTACCAAAGCTCGGCCGGGATCTTATACCCTGTTCTAGCGGCCAGAAGTAGGTTTTCCGTATAGACAATATAGGCGCAGGCGTATGTCCAAAGGAAAGGGGGTAGGCCTGATTCGTAGAGGATAGTACGTACATGGTCAAAGGTAACTCCATGTTTTCTCTCTACCAGACCATTCGCCGCTGACGAATATGCAGGAGTAACTTCAAGCTTTATCCCATGTTCCTCCGCCCACTTAAGCCAAGGACCGCTGCTAAATTCTTTACCACCGTCAACCCGAACGTTCAATACTTTCTCTCCGGTCTCATTTTCAGCGAGAGCCTTGTACTTCTCCAACGCCGCGAGTGTTGACGACGACTCCTTGTTCATCAAGTAGAAGTCCTTCGTCATAGCTGAGCATCCGTCCACGATAGGCATAGAGTAGAAGAATCCTCCCAAAGCACGAGTACGCATCGGTCCAGTGAGATCGATATGAATTCTCTCTAGTATCCTTCTCTCCAGTTCTGTCTTCCCATCGAAGGCTCTGCGTTTAGCTTGACCAATGTGACAGGGATCGCATTCAGGTGGTTTCATGTTCGGATCTCCGATTACTCTGAGTCCGTTCAGCAAGCCTTTCTCCAGCGCAAGTCGAATCCTCGTTACGCCTGCATGACCGAAGCGTCGGTGCCATCCCTCGAGATCTACTGGCTTATCCAGAGTTCTTGACTTTACTACCAACGCTGACGCCTCCTTCTCCTGCAAACGGTAGAGGCCACCATGTCTGTAGCCTGTCAGGATGTGATCTCCGGAGTCGGAATAAAACTTTACAGATTGTTTACCAAACGCGACAGTCATCCCTCTGTCGCATAGCTTGGAGATCGAGATTAGGTCGGAAGTCACAGATGGGGAGTGGAAAGCTTCCTCAAAGGTAATTACAATAATCTTTCCTTCGTGTATGAAAGACTTCTGAGCTTTCCCGTAGCCAACTATCTTCAAAGTCGTTGAAGCTTCGGAGGATCTGCTCAGACGCGAGCATGGCGTATAGGTAAGAAAGTCTGATTTCTTCCTAAAGAAATAGTCTGAAGCTCCTGAGTCAGCGAAGGTTTCCTCTTCAGGATTCGATATAGCCATGGATGCACTGTATCCGGCATAGTGTTGCGTCAGCTCCCCTACTGAAACGGAGGAGTTCGTGGAGACTGTGGAATTCGCAGCAGGGGCTGGAGGGGACGTATCCTTCTTCCCCTTCCACCACGGGGGATACTGGCCTTCCTTACCTCCGCCTCTCCTGAAGCATTCTTCCGCTATATGCCCCTCCCTCAAGCAGTTGGGGTTCGTACACTTCTTGCCATTTCCGCTCCCCCTCACTGAACCACCTACAGTCACAGCAGCCAGTTGTCGTTCGAGGTGCTCGATTCTGTTTTGAAGAGCAACGTTAGCTTGTGGCAACCTATTTCCCGATACCGCCGCATCCGGTCGAGTCTCGGTTCGAGAGTACTGGAAGACTATTTGCTGTATCACCGAAGCCGACGTAAGATAGGACGTGGGATTTGCCGTTATGTTCTGTATAATGGTATCGAAAGATGGAGTAGGAAAGGCTGCCAAGATCACGTCCTTGAAGATCAAATCTGAGACATCATTTCCACCTTCGATAGCTTCCCTCCTCAGTTCTCTGAACGTCTTGAAGAAGGTATCGATGGGTTCATGGTCACGGAAGACGTGGTTTCTGAGGCGTCGGTTAGACAAGATCTTCTTCATCTCATCCGACTTCCCGAACTCGTTCGTCAATGCCTCGAAAACCTCGTAAGCATTCATCTTGTCAACGGTAGGAACAAGCGACGGCAAGTCCAGGACATACGCCTCTATCATTCCTCTCGCTCGGTCATTTCGAAACGTCCATTCATCCCTAGATGGGTTCGTGGAATATACTGGAGTCGGTGTTACAGCTGTAGCATTCGGAGGTTGTGGGATGATGGGGGGGATAGTAATGGTACCATCTACGTATCCGATAAGCCCCTGTCCCTTCAATGCTATCTTGATTTTTCTCTCGATCGGCGCCCAGGCTAGTCTGATTCCATCAAATTTCTGGTCTTCAGGAATATCGGGTAAGGGGGGCGGTATCGCTCCGTTACTGGCCATCGTAGAATGAGTTGTTTATTCAAAAATGATATTTCGTATGTTTAACAGTGATAGGCGGGGCCCATAACCTGTAGAACTTATAAGTACGCGCCTCAGAAGTGTACGTGTACAAACGTCTCGTATTGAAGTAGATATGTACCTGTAGAACTTATAAGTACGCGCTACAAGTACCAGCGTAAGTAAGTGAATACAGAAATATAAATAAAGTAACTCACCCTCAGAAGTGTACGTGTACAAACGTCTGAGGGCTAAGGATAACTAATCCTGTATATAAGTAAGATACTCGAAACTGCCAAGTAGGAACAAGGCACTCGGATGAACGAATAGGCTGGATAAATAAAATAAGACATGGAGAAACATCGGAACCCCCTGGGGGGTAAACCTTCCTATATTGAAATACATCCCTTCTGACCTGAGATCAAAGGGCGGGGGGCGGAACTCCCAGTAACGAAGCTCCCCTCTCGACAATACGAAAGTATTCCCTTCGAAGGTGTGTTTCGATGGCACTGCGTCTCTGTGTTTATGATGACTGACTTTTTCTTTTGGTCAGCCTTGGCCCGGAACTCTCCGCCCAGCTCTCTTGCACTACATTATCTCATCTGCGTCATCTAATCAAGGATTACAATCTCCTGGGGCCACATCGAATTTCGCATCCTCTTGCCAGACAACTCGTAGGCACCGTTGGAAATGCCTCGAGGTTCCGATGGCCATCGTTCTCTTCCCAAACACGTCACGCTAGTGGCCATGAGATGACACCAGCCTTTCATCCTTTTTCCCCATCCCGAATGGTCTCGCTCAGTATTCTATCGACGATACCGGTACACTACTGCCATTACGACTGTCTCATCATCCCATCGCCGGTCCCAGCATAATAGTTTCTAACCCATTTCGGTCCAACTAATCCCCAATACATCCCACCCCATGGTTTTGATCTCCTCCGTCGTACCAAAAGTTCACTATGCACCGAAAAGAGCATTTACTGGATATTGGTTCCCTGAGGTGCATGAGTATCTGGCGAGCTGGGAGAGGTCTGCGCCGGGGCTGAGGGAGGTGAGGCTTGTGAATGTTTTTCGGAAAGGTGTACGTACGGTGAGATGGCGTACGCGTCGGATTTGATTGCAGTTTGATGGAGGTACATCGGGTGAAGCCGACAGCACTCTTACAGATCGACTGTATGAATGATTATGAGTTCATGGATATGGTACTGCTACTGCGTTGTACTAGAGTTTAGATATTCGGACTGTTTCTATGTACTAATCTTGATTTTGAACTCTACCCACATGTTCCTCGTATTGACTGCCCTACTTACTTTTTGTATATATCGAGTACGAAGACAATGTAGAATTGAGATTGGGAGGTAGTAAGTCTGAGACAAAAGCTAAGAAACAACTACGAGATCTGAAACACAGGATATCGAAGAGAGTCGGGACGAAGTTCGAGCAGGACTATGTTCAAGATACTCAGCACTCAATGGCCATCCGTATTTCACACAATCTGTGAAATACGGATGATACGAGCCAACCATTTTTTCTATATGTTCTTTGCAATTTCTTATTTTCGACCTCTTCGCCAAAACGGCCTCTGAAAACCGAGTTATCCGAACTTGAGCCTACTTGAGCTCTATTTTTCAACGAGGACCGGGCTGGACTGGGCCTTGTTCGACGCTATTTCAAAGATATCTGTGTGAAAGAGATAAAAGCTAAAAGCCCTCTACCCTAGTCTACTCTAGTCTACCCTGTGTCTATGTACCAAAGCTTGGCAGGAATAGATAAGTAAAAGAAATCGGAGTGAAACTAGAGTAAAAGGCAGTGGATTATGGATGATGTCCCTGCAATTGGAAGTTTGAGATGTTTTGGAACTCATGTTATAAAGATCACTGGACTTGTTCGAGCGCTCCCCCACTTCTGGAAAGTCAAATCACTCTGCTGGTCAGAGTAGGCACGAAAATCTCGCTCCTCTCGATACGCTTCTTTCGAGTTCACCTCTCTCGCCCAACTTCATCATCGCTCCTTCCTCTTGCACACTTCTTCTCCCTCTTGCACTCTTCTACTCGGTTCTACTCCCTCTCGCACAGTTCCAGTCCCTCTTGCACGCTTCTGCTCCCTCTCGCGCATTACTGGAATGCTTATCGCTATTCCCTACGCTTCCGTCCTTCTCGTCGCCTCTTTCAGTTGCGTTTGGGCAACGCCTATCGCCGTGAGTAACTAGTTTGATTCCAAAGTGCACCAGGATTAATTTCAACATAGTTTAATCGCGATAAGATACAAAGGCCTTACTTGGAGTCGCGAACGACGGAAATCGGCTCATTGGATTCTCGCGGCCTAGCTTTCAATGGCCTGAGTGCTCGGGGTGACGTCCACACGATACATAGACGAACCAACGGCGCTGAGGGTGCCAAGGCTGTCACAAGCTTGGCCTTTTACAGCAGGGAACGTCCGACAGATAAGGAAAAGCCACTAAGCGTTAAAGACCAATTCGAAGTAGTGCGCCAGGCAGAACTCCTTCTAAAGAAAGCTTTTCCTAACATTGGAAAAATCCCCCATGATTTTGTCTCGATGGATCGGGGAACAGGTACCCAGGATGCCGGTATCTATCTCGAGACAGAAGAGTACTCCATTGTCAGTTTTGGGGTCGAGTTGGACAAAACCACGAAGTATCAAGGCGTCCTGGTAAACCCCCTGAAAAGACCACAGAAGAATGGTATCATTACAGACTCACACGGTATTGTGTACGATTCAAAAGGATCCCGGATTTATCCTGCATCATCGAACTCACTGATGCCTGGGGGTAAACTTGTGCAGTTGAATCCCGAGTATAAGCCTATGTATACTGGGCATTGGATCACAGATTTTACCTTTACTAAGAAGGTAACTCTAGATCAGGCGACAGCAGGTATCAATGCGGAGAAAATAACACGCCTGGCACAGACGCTTTTGGCGTATGCATTGCCCCGTGTTGAAGTCTTTGGCATCACTGGCAGTCTATATAATCAACCGTCAGACGCAAAGGAAACGACATCGGGAAAGGAAGTCGCATTCACATTCCGGTTGAAAGAACTAACGAGCAGAGGGAGGAAAAATACGCTATATAGTGTCGTCCTGAGTGATCCACTGGGAAGTAAGGTGGAGGAGGGCACTGTGCCAGACGGTTTCGTGTACAGGGGAGTGCGACTCGGACGAGACAAGATTTTTCCTATTGCGGAAGGAGGCAAAGCTGGCACTTCCAACGCCAAGCCACCCAAAGCTGGCGCTGTCAAGCCATAGCGATATTAGGACTTATAATAGTTGCTATGTATAGGATATCGTTTGAAGATTTAGGACTGTCAATGCGAAATTACGTGAGCGGACTAATGGCGGACCGGTATAAGTTGCTTGCTTCCCAACTCTCATATACCTTGAATTCTAGTGAAAAAATCTACGCAAGAACAACTGTTCTAAACAGCAACAGTCACTGTAGCCAGCATCGAAGACGAAGCTTTGAACTCTTTGAAGCTTGAAGCGAAGATTGACCTGGTGAAATCTTCTCGTTCATATCCAAAAGGCAAGTGACGCGGTGACCCTTCTCATCTCTTCAGCAATTTACCTTTGTGGAGTCGGAATTCTGTGGGACTGGAGAATATGCCTGAGTGCGTCATCTTGCTTTTCAGCATTCTCATTTGAACGATCTCTACAAAAAATTTCGGTTCATCAACATACTGGCCATGCAGAGTCCAGACTTTCTCAAATCCTTTCAAGCTCAATGTTCAACGCACCCGTTCGTTCAATATCATGTTAACGTTGGAGCACTGGGGTGTTGAGATTTTGTATACGGTTGTGGTTTTTCTGGGTATGAAAGAGCTGCAGATAGATATACGAAATGATTCCTAGCAAGGTGTGTTTCGATGTACTGGTTTTTAATGACCGACTTTTTTCTTTCCTACTTAGGTTACTATTAGGATATGTTGATCAGTCTTGGCGCGGAATTCTTCATCCGACTCTCTCGCTTCGCTCCATTCCAGCTATCAATCAATCCAGAATTACGACTATAATCTCTGGTAGAAAGGTATGACTTTCACCTGTCGAAACTCGCATCCTCGAGCCAAACGCGTCGTAAGAAACGTTGTCATAGTCGCAGCCACCATACTTCTTCATCTGCCGCAACCCGTAATGCTCGTGACCATGCTTCAACGTTCAACACCGTCAACACAACTTTCAATCCTTTTCCCCCCATCCCAAACGCTCTCCCTCACCTTTCTATCAACGCTACTCCTGGTGCATTATTGCCATTACCACATTCCGTTGCAGGTCCCGGTATGCATATCAGCCTCTTCCAAACCTATTTTTGTCCGACTGATTCCTAACACCCTCGCCGTGTGGTCTTGGTGTCCTCCGTCAAACCCCATACTGCACGAGTCGCCGACGAATGTTCGCTGAGATTGGTTACTGGATATTCCATGACGGCAAGCTGGGAAAAGTATGCGCCAGGGCGAGGGAGGTGAAGCTATAGATGCGTCTGTGTGGCTGGGGCGAAGGCTGGAGATGATTGGTGTAGAAGGAATTTGAAGGAGAGGTGGAAGGAGTAGGGGATGAAGAGTTTGAACAAATGTGTGGGCGAGATGGGCTCAAGTATGCTTCGAATTTGATTGAGGATAATAGGATTTCGAGTATGCTGGGTTAGTGTTTTTTGCGGAGGGATTATATGAATGATTCTGGGTTTGTGGATATGGTACTGCTAGTATGTTCTACTAGGTTTTGGATATTTGGGTTGTTTCTATGTACTGATTATATACTTACTATGGTTAATTGATAATTTGATTGTCTTCGATCCTATCCTCTCGCCCTTGCTCTCGACTGCTTTTGATATACTGAGCATGACGCGGTAGTTCGGTGACGATCAGTGTCCAAGCTATTCTGTGAAGCTATTAGAATATGGCCCAAGGTAATAGAGCAGTGAAGATGCAAACACCGAGGTCCATACCAGATTTACGCTGGCCCCTTCAATGCCAGGTTAGGATCCGTATTCAATGGATCCGTAACTAGAGTTCAGAGCTGGTTCAGAGAAATAAGAATATGTACTGGAAGCATGAAAAAACCGGGCAGTGGAATAAAGACTTGGAAAGATGGAATTCCATGAAGAAATGATCAGTGGTCCTAGAGACAGAATCAAGACAGAGTGAAGTATCCGAACCTTGGTCGGAACCGGGTCGTGTCCGAAGTGCCAGCGCTTTTCTCAAATTGAGCGTCTAACATCTCTTTGCCTGCCACCATGTCACTGTGCTCTTTTTGCGGAAGAAACACGTTCAGTCCTCGCATATCTGTCGATTTTCCTGCACTATATAACAGACTATGCTCAGAATCTGGTCCTACTTCTGTCCAGCCAGATGAAGTTGCGACAATCCTCGAAAATGTCCGACGAGATCTGCAGGATTACGAAACAGATGATCATCGTTTGAGGTCTTGTAGGCTTCGTACCACGGAGAAACAGGAACGCTTACGGACGTACGCAACTCAAGTTCAATCTCTGCTTTCTCCAATTCGTAAAGTTCCCGACGAGATTCTACAGTACATCTTTGATGTCTGCTGTGACACGAACACTTTTGATTTTTTTCAATCGCTTTATGGAGAAGAAGCTTCTTGGACTCTTCGTGGCCTCAGAGGCAAGCCTGCAATAGTGATCAGCAGTGTTTGCCTGCGCTGGCGGAGGAACGCACTCTCTTTGCCTGCAATATGGTCTCGGATAACGGTGTATTGGAATTGGGGGTACACTGGTGAGATTAGGGACGATCATGAACTTAACAACCACTTGGAGCTTTTTTCCCCCTTGTACAACTTCATCGAACGATCTCAGCAATCGCCAATGACAATCGATCTTGCTATAAATGAATATCCTTTTCTACAGAAAAAGCCAAAGGTGCTTCATCCCTGTATCAAGCACCTTTTAGCCCAATTCTCTCGCTGTCAGTTCCTCACTATCACTGGTGGACTTTGTGGCATCAGTACCATTATTCAGGATTTATCATCAGTCTCCTTCCCTATCCTGAATACATTGCATATCATGGACGAGATTGAACCTAGGGAACTTGCTCTATTTGCTGATACAGCGCCTCTCCTCAGGGAGCTGAAAGTACCATTCCTTGATCTCAGCTGGGATTTTCCTTTCTCGCAGCTGTCTCACATGGACTTTTGTCTTATCTATCATACCAATGACATTGCAAATGTCTTTGATAGATGCTCTAAACTATCTTCGATGGAGATAGAGGACACATGGTCTGCACCAACTTGTCCTGCACCTATCATATCCCGCTCTTCCAGGCTGGACATTTTGACCATATGCCATGAAGAATGGAATGGGGACTCCCATGGGCCTTACCCTAATACGTCAATATTACCACTCCTTGAATTTCCTTCACTCAAGATATTACATCTTAAAAAAAAAACCACAAGATGATGATCTAGACCCAGTAGACCAGATATGGACCAATTTTGGGCCTTTCATTGATTTTGTACGACGGTCATCTTTTCCATTGACAACGCTCTCTATTCAGAGCTTGCCGTTCTCCGATTCCAACCTCGTCGAACTCCTTATCCTTCTCCCTACTCTCCGAGACTTTACACTCGACGACCGGGACATCCCTCCCCAATTCAGTCCTATATCGTCGAAATTCATTGAAAGTCTTCACAGCAATCGTTCCAGTTCCCTTCGTCCTCAGCTCACCCCCCTAATCCCGAGACTCAAATCTCTCAGGTTGCTGAATGTCAGTGCTGACACTGCAATGACTTTTAACGATACGTCCGTTGTGGAAATGGTCCAATCTCGATGGATCCCTGACCAGCTCTGCACTACGGGGACATCAGCGTTTGATGTGGACTGCTTGAGGGTGTTTACTATGGTATTTCAAAATCGATTGAAGGAGGAGGCTGGCGATGTGTATGATTCTTTGAACGATATTGAGAGGAGCGGTATGATGATTGTGGTATATTGGTGTAACGCAGAGTGATATGTCGAGTTGTGTGGAGCGCTGTAGTGTCGGATACTCTGAATTCCTGGTACTAGTAAGCAGTGATAGTTTTTCACTAGTTTTTCGTCATTATCCCCGCTACCGCTCTTCTCTCTCTACAATAGTTTACTACCATGTGTACATTTACGAGTCCAACCCTACCCCTCGTCGACCTTCAAAGAAGAAAATGTGGTAACTTTCTTCCTTCTCTGTAGTGGTGTGGGACGCCATTTTACACTGAGCCTTTTGCTATTCGGGATACACAAATCTAAAATCTCAAAGATAAGTATAAAAATACAACTCCAACTACCCACTCTGAACAGTATCCTTTCTGCATTCACTATCAAAATTCCATCGCTTCTCAGTGTTTGAGGTTGGTAACCAACGAGATGACCAAGCTCCATCCTAATTCAAGGGAATGAAGAATCGAGCTGCGTTCGAATCATCATCTTACTGTCGTTCAGATAGTTTTGATCTACTCCAGTCTAGTCATTCCTCACATGAGCGCGCGCCGACCTCCCTCCCTTTCTGCGCCAGTATCGTCACGACAGTGACGATTTTATCTGTCCCATAGCGGAATCCTGGGCATGAGTTCAAGCTCGAGATACGTTTACAGATTCCTCTGCTCGTTCAACAAAGCCAACCCCCCGTATCGAGTATCTGTATACTTATTCGCTGGGCTCTTGTACGAACTTGAGCTCCATTGCGCTCGGCATCATTTCAAAGATCTCTGAGCAACAAAGGCTAAAACAGTGCTAAAACCCTCCGCCCCTTGGCGGGAATCAATTACGAACAAATCCGAGTAAAAAGAGGTAAAAGGCAGTGGATCCGGACTGTGGATGATATCCCTGACTTTGAGACCCAAGTTATAAGGATCGCTTGACTTCGTCGAGTGTTCCCCCTTCTGGAAAGTCGAATCTCTCTCTGCTGGTCAGAGTTGGCACGAAAAATCTCGCTCTAGTCGTCGTTGACACTGTTCGGTTTTACCTCTCATTCTCACATTCTCAACGACTTTATCATCACTGGTTTCCCTCGCATACTTCATCATTACACTTCCCTCTTGCACAACTTCTACTCCCTTCATCACGGCTCACTTTTGCACAACAACTTCTACTCCCTCAGGCTCTCCACTCCTACTCCTTCTTGCGTGCTTCTACTCCCTCTTTTACTCTCTCGCGCACTTCTACTCCCTCTAGCAGGCTTCCACTCCCTCGCGCATTTCTACTCCTCTCGCACAGTTCTACTCCCTTTCGCGCACCACAGGAATGCTCTTCGCTATTCCCTACGCTTCCGTTCTTCTTGTCGCCTCTTTGAGTTGCATATGGGCAACACCTATCGCCGTGAGTACCCAAATGTTCTGATTCCAATGCGCAATAAAGGCCTAATTCTGATATAGGTCATTCGCGATAAGACAGAAGGGCGTTACTTGGACTCGAGAGCGGAAATCGGCTCATTGGATGCTCGCGGTCTAGCTTTCGATAGCCTGAGTGCTCGGCGTGACGTTCGCGCAATACATGGACGAGCCGACAGTGAGCATGCGGGTGCACACCAAGCAGAGCAGAGGGAGGTCACAGGCTTTGAATTTGTCAGGAAGCTAGGTCAGTCAAAAGCAAAGGACGCAGAAACTGTGGCATCCCAGGTGATAGCTCTTCTAGAGGTAGCTTTGGACGGGGTTAAAATCCCCGACCGGAAAGCTCTGAGCTTTAGATATCAACGTCTCACCTTGGCAGGTGCCCATCCAGAGTCAAGGCAGCACTTCATCGTCGATTTCATTTTCAAGTTGGACAATGTGGAGTATCAAGGTGTCCTGGTAAACCCACTTGGAAGAACAGAGATCTACAATGTTGTGACAGAGACACGCAGTATATTGTACAGGGAACGATCCCGGGTTTATCCTGCGTTACCGAACTCGCTGATACCTGGGGGTCAACTTGCTGTGTTGAATCTTGACTATAAGCCTGTGTATACTGGGGATTGGATCAGAGACTTTACCTTTACTAAGAAGGTAATTCTACGTCACCAGGAGGCGACGGAGGATGCAGACAAGATATCTCGCGGGGTGCAGGCGCTTATCGCGAAGGTGTTGCCCCAGGATGAAGTCTTCGGCCTCACGGGCAATCTATATAACAAGCTACCGTTGCCCAAAAAACCGTCGGAAAAAGCTCACTCAGTAGAGATAAAGGACGTCGAATTCACATTCCAGCGGCTTGAACCAAGGAAGGAAGGAACCATTACCTATGCGGACCCTGTAGAATACACAGGCGTCCTGAAAAATCCACTTGGAAGCAACGTGGCGGAAGGTACGGGTAAAATGTACAGTGAACGACTGATAGGTGGACTGAGGAAGGAAGGAAGTAAGGTTTTAATATACCCCGGTGTGGAAGGACCGAAGCGGAAAGCTGAAGCTGACTCTGGTGATCACGACGTCAAGCGACAGAGAGCTGGATCCGCGTCGAAGTCGCCAGTTCAGTCTGCACACAGAGTCACGCCCGAGATTGACATAAAGCCAGTAAAGACAGAAGAAAAGTGATGTTAGGACGTATGATAGTAGCTGCGGTATATGTTTATGTATTGAAGTATACAATATCTATATTATCATCAGTCGTTTGAAGATTTGGGAATGCAGATATTTTCTGGGCCTTGGTAAATTAGGTGAGCGGACTAACGGCGGACCGGGATAAGCTGTTTGCTTTCCAACTCTCATGCACATATTTACGGAGCGGCTCAATTGACAGTCCTAGTCATGTCGTGTAACCAGCATTGAAAGATTGAAGTTCAGCGCTCATCGACATGGACGTCGACATCACCCGTTCGCCGCATCTCCGCGCCATGTGTATCTCAAATCGACGTTTCGATAGACATTTCTTCCCGGATTCGGTCAAGGATGTGGATGCTCTCAGGTCAGAGCTTCTCCCTTTCAAATTTAATATGCAACGCGCGTGTTTTTGTTTTGATTTACGATTTTACGCTGGAGGAATAGGCTTTGAGACTACGTGTACTGTTATTGTAATTTTACTGGGTTTGAGGATTAGATATACCACAGGATTTCCTGACGAGGTGCGTTCAATTTGTTGTGTCTGTGCGTTTGTTTATGAAGACTGACTTGTTTCCTAGGATATATTGGTTAGTCGTGGCCCGTTCTTCGCTCAATTCTCCCAGGAGGACAACCGTATGGCATCTATAATCGATCGTGTCGAAATTCGCAAGTTGTAGGAAACGCTGTCAGTCCGTCGAGGTTTCTTCCCATCGCCACCGTCTTCTCCTCCCGTCATTAGATGACACCAAAAACTTCGACTTTTGATCATTTTCCGCCCATCCTGAACTATTTCGCTCAGCTTTCTATCGACGATATGGCGCACTATTGCCATTACCACATCCATCGCAGGTCCCAGTATGCACATCAAGCTAACAGCACCTCTTCCTTTTTGGTCTGACTGATTTCCAGCACTCCCCGCACGTACTGTACTCGGAATCATCAACTATCGTTTCAAAGATCTCTGCGCAACAAAAGCTGAAACCATCTACCCAAAGCTTGGCAAGAATAAACAGGAATAAATTAGAGATAAATTAGGGATAAATCCGAGTTGAAGGCTGTGGGTTGGATGATGTCCCTTGCAATTGGGAATGTTTTGGAAATTGGAACCCGCGATCATAAAGATCGCTTGACCTGTTCAAATGCCCCACTTCTGGCAAAGTCAAATCGCTCTGCTGGTCAGAGTTGGCACGAAAATCCCTATCCATCCATTCGACACTATTCTTTCGAGTTTATCTCCCGCATACTCATCGTCGCTTCATCCCTGCTTCGTCCTCTCGCCTACTTTGTCATCCCAAATCTCTGTCGCACAACTTCTACTCCCTCAGGTTCTCAGACTCCTTCTCGTACTCCTTCTCGTACAATCCTCGTACAAATTCTATTCCCTCACACACACACTTCGACTCCCTCTCGCGCAGCACAGGAATGCTCCTCACGATTCCCTACGCGTCGGTTCTTCTCATCGCCTCTTTCAGTTGCGCATGGGCAACGCCTATCGCCGTGAGTACCAAATTGATTCGATTCGAATACACATTAATGGCTTAATTTTCAATGTAGGTTATTCGTGGTAGGATACCAGGGCGTTCCGAGTCTGACTTGGCGGCGCGCGATATGGTGTTCGGTAGCCTGGGTGCCCGGGACGATGTTCATGCAATACATGGACGAGCTGACAGGGCTGAGCATGCGGGTGCGCAAGAGCGGAAGGTTGTCACACACCTTACGTTTTTCAGGAAGGTACCTCCGATGCATGACACAAAAAAAACAAGAAACGAAGACGCGGACGCTGTATTGAGCCAGGCGCAGCAGCTTCTCGAGCAAGCTTTTCCCCAGGCCGACATTCATTTCGACGTGACCGACAAGGAAAAGTTGCGATCTCTCTATACACAAAATATGGGGTCAATGACATGTTACGCTCCGGCTCTCTAGGACCAAACGAGCACTTCGTCGTCGATTTCGAGTTCGAGTTGGACAACTCCGGCGTGAAGTATCAAGGCGTCTTGGTAAACCCGCTGAAAAGAACAGGGAAGGACAATAGTGTGACGGAGACCCGCGGTATGGTGTACATGCAGACCATGGTACAAGGCCAGCCCCCGAGTTGCACCGAATTTATCCTGCATTACCGGACTCGCTGATGCCTGGGGGTAAGCTCGAGAAGCTGAATGCCGACTATACTCCAGAGTATAATATAATGTCTACTGGGAACTGGATCACTGGTTTTACCTTTACTAAGAAGGTAGCTCTAGATGCATCGACAAATGCTAAGGATATAGCCCGCCTTGTGCAGGCGTTTCTAGCGCACGCGTTGCCCCGCGTTGAAGTCTTCGGCATCACGGGTAGCCTATACGGTCAACATCCACCGGCACCGTCGGGAACGGCATCCACACAGACAAACGACGTTGAATTCACATTCCGGGTGCTCGAAGGGAGGTTTTCGAAGCCGGTGGAATATAGAGGTGTCCTCCAAAATCCACTGAAGAACAAGGTGGCGAAAGGTTCTGGTACTGAGCCAAAGGGTGTGCTGTACAAGGCAGGACAACAGATACATTCATCCATTCAAGCTAGCCCTGACGCGGACGCTGAACCCCATCATGACGAGCGTCCAGCCAGCCGTGGATCTGATTCTGACAACAATCCACCTCAGCCTGGGCATAAGCGCAAAGCTGGGCCGTCGAATCAACCTCCGCCTAAGCGTCCAACTGGATCCCCATCCCGGTCAGCGAAGTGACCAAAGCAATGCTAGTTGACTAGGACGTGCAATTTCCACTCGTGCGTTCATGTATTGCAGTATATCCTATCCGTACTTTAGTCGTTTGGATGTATATATTTTCTGCCTTTGTTTATGTTGAGCGGACTAACGGCGGACCGGGATAAACTCTTTGTTCTCAACTCTCACGCACAAAAGTCATGCAACCAGCATCGAGATATCGAGGACCTGCGGATTGACCTCGCTGGCTGGTATTCAAAACGCTTTAGCGCCAAGCGATGCGGTCTGCCTGCGGCACTGGAGAGTAGAGCTGAGGTGGAAATTGTTCGGTGGAAATTGATAGGGACATGGATTTATATGCCTTTTCGCCGTCTCGAGGAGACAGAAAGTTCCCTACCTCTACTTTTGCGCAGATGGAGCATCCCGAAATCAAAGCAGTGGAATGGACAGTACAACTCGGCTACCTTTTCATGTCCACCATGTACAACCTCGCACCGTGTGTAATGCCTTGACTGACCTTGTCCTGTTTGGGTTCATCGACATCCCTGGCCATGTAGACCCCTCAAATTGATTTCACGGCGCGTTTTTTTCTTCCACATTACGCTGGAAAAATAGGCGGTGAGATTCTGTCTGAGGTTGTTTTAGTTTTACCGGGTTTGAATGGCTGAGGATTTCCTGACGAGGTGTGTTCAATCTGGGCGTTTTTTTATGAGGACTGACCTTTTCTTAGGATATACTGGCCAGTCGTGGCCCGGAATCTTTCACCCAAACTCTCTCACTCTATTCCATCTGCCACTCGAGGATTACGCGTACGACCATAAGTAATCGATAATCTCCGATATGGCATCGTGTCGAAATTCGCTCGTAGGAAACGTTGTCGATACGTCGAGATTTCCCATCGCCATCGTCTTCCTCTCCCAAAACCCTTACGGTCATGAGACGACACTGACACCTTCAACTTTTGATCCTTTTCCGCCCATCCCGAACGCCTCTCTCAGCTTGCTACACTACTGCCACTCCCTCTCCCTCATCATCCCATTGCTGGTCCCAGCATACATATCACCTTCTCCTGAGGCCTAAACCCGTTTCGGTCCGACTGATCTTCAATACACTATGGTCTTGTCTCCTCCGTCCAATGCCGCGCGCGCTGTACGAGTCGCCTACAAATGCTTGCTGCGGATTGGAAAGAACGGGTTCCGGATATCGAGCTCTCTGGGCACTCTGGGCTCTCTGACGCGCATGAATATATGACGAGCCGGGAGAAGTATGCACCGAGGCTGAGGCGAGGTTTATGGATGTTTTCTGTGGGCGAGGGCGAGGGCTGGGGATGATTGTATAGGAGGAATTTGAAGGGGAAGCGAGAGCAGGGTTGAGAATGAAGAGTTCGAGTGTACATATGGTGGGATGGGGTATGCGTTGGATTTGATTGATGATAAATCGATAACGAGGGGTCTGAGTATGCCGGGTTAGTGTTTTTACGGACGGATTGTATGAAGGATTCCGGGACTGTGGATATCGTATTGCTGCTACATTTGTTCTACTAGGGTTTAGATATTTCGACTGTTTCTTAATTTTTGCTGATTTTGAATTCTATTCACGCTGGTCTTTGCTTGACTTACCTTTTATATATATGAAGTCCAGAGTAGCATCGAGATTGGGACAGGAAGGCAAAGCATCGAATCCAAGTTTTTTGTATTGCCAGCCCATGTACTTCCAATGATAAATGCGGAAACCAAAGGACTAACAAAGCTCTACATTATTCGAAAGGTAAAAAAACATCAACTCCCAAGTGAGCCTAATATCATACACTAAATCAAACATCCATATCGAACAGACACAAAATACACGGAAACAACTATGAGATCCGAAATCCCGGATACGATAAAACAGAGTCGGGACGAAGTCCAACAGCAGGATTGCGTTCGAGATACTCAGCAGCGGTCTCTGCGATCCGCTTCCTGTCAGGGTGATACGACCCAACAAGGTCTCCCATTTCTCCAGAAAGTTCCGTTCCTTGTGCTACAGTTCAAACGTTGAAATATACGCAGCCAGAGTAATTCACTTCGGTACTTCGAATTCAACATACCTTCTGCCTCTTCGAACAGCGCCTTGAAAACTACGGGACTATCTTGTTCTTCCTCCGAACCAGACGAGGTTCCATCTGAGCCACCTTCTTCATCGCCAGAGTTGTCGCCTTCACTTGTCTCTTCTTGCTTTGATTGCACAAGCTCCGGGAGAGCATCATCGGGTTCAGATACGCCAGAGATCCTAGTCTTGTAAAAAAAAGATGGTATGTGCAAACCGCACAAAGAGAATATACGGGTCATGGTGTTTAGCAAGCCTTAGCCTCTTATAGTGATACGCAGCGGCGTGGCTATCTGCGGGCCCGAGGAAATACGTGACATATTCGCCTGGGACAGGGGTAGAAGACCAACATGAATTTGTCCCATAGCCAGCGTACTTGGCTGTCGAGCGTGAGGTGATTTCGAATGTCGTAGATGAGCTGGTTGCCTTGAAGTTTACGTGGAAGAGGACCTCGGGGACAGAGTTGATTGGTGATATGCGTTCTGCGTACTGTGTTCGTTATTAGTTCATTAGACAAACGTTTAGTAGTTTTAGTTGAATAAATTTGTTTAGACTCACAAAGGCTCGTTCTTCAAATAGTACGCCAAGAGCGCCTTCTACACTGAAGGCTTACAACGCGAGTAACCGCACACTGGTACCCATCGTCGTGTTTCGT